>CM061533.1:109645844-109821449 GCA_030545055.2 Neoaliturus tenellus
TATTAAAACTAAAGAAGGCCTAAGTTTATGTAAGCTAGGCCTGATAAAAACAAAACAAAAATAAACATCTTTTATTTTGTAAAAGGGTTTTCAAATTCTCCAATTCTCCTTGAAAAGAGAACCACGATAGAATTACCCATTTCCATTCATCATCTAGTCCTTTAGAGGTTAGTGTAAACAATATTATTCAGTTCCAGTTGTTGCAGACGACAACTCCGAAATCAAGCGTATTGGAGCATTGAGCGCTAGACTGTTCGTAGCGACAACTCAAGGAACTAATTCAATGACGTCATGGTTTTGCTCCTTAATGTCTCCCGTCTGCCCCACCGGAGGAAGTAGTGCGCCGTTAACTTTAATCACCTATATGGTAATTTTTTATTGAAAAGTATAGCTTTAGCCTCTATGGCAATTTAGAGGAAGAGCCAAACTTACTATAATTAGCAGCCATAACTCGCTAAAAGCGGTATTTTCATTTATAGATGAAATTATATAAGACTTTATGGTGCGCGCACGGAGCGGATAAAGCCACAATGTATGATTACTCGGTGTTATGTGTGTTACATAAAAATCTTTTTATACAAAATTTTAAATTTAATATATAAGGAATAAATTTTGTAATTTAGATTATTTTACTAACCAGAAAATAAACTTGAAAAGGAAGCATTAAACAATTTATCGTGTGTGATTGATAGCAATCCATAGCCGAAATGGTCATAATCTTTTACATACCTATTGAAATAACCTAAACATCATTATTTTTATAATCTTCATGAAAATTAATTCTTAGTACACGAGTGAATAAAAATTCAAAACATCGAATTTAACTAGATTAACTATAGAATGTAATATTTTAAACTAAAACTTTTGTTAAGATTCTTTTACATTTAAAACATGAAATAAATTTAAATCTGAATTTATTTACATTTTATCATTAACTTATAGAATAAATTTTTCTTGTTTTCCATTCAAAATATAGTAATGAACGAACGATTTATATCAATTACTAAGCATACTTTAGATCAAAGAGTAGGCCTAAATAACAGACGTTTCGTAACAACATATAGCCTTTAACAACCGTAATAGTTTCTGAAATTGTATCCATAATGGCGAAAATTTTGTTAAACAACTAAATAATCTGTAAATAAGTATATGTATGTAGTATTACAACTAAATTTATTCCAAACAAATAATGGTTCAATAAGCTTTTTACAAAAATGGAAAGTCGAATATCAGCAGTTATAGTTGAATAAACTTTCTATTTCTATTGCAAATTGTCATTCAATTAAACCATGCTATATTGTTTACGTCATAATTGAACCCACCAACTAAGAATATTTACAAATCTTTCATACTAAAGTGCAGTAACGTGAAAAGTACGTGTAAGTTCCATTGACAACAATAGCGCGAGTGAAAAGAACGTTACTACCGGTAGACACCGTTGCGGCGTTGCCAGTTCGAAGGACATGGCCTTGTACTAGAGATGGCCGTGCCGACATTCTCCTTAGACAGGACTGTTAATTCATAGCCCAACAGCCAATGGTATCTAGGGACCTACAGTTTAACGTGGGATCCGATTTTCCCCTCCAAGGATTTTTTTAGTTGTATATGAGGGTTTTGGTCACGAGGAATCGATTGGAGCTGGTCCCATGTCTGGGAAAAATCCGGTTTTCGTGCTAGAGCCCTTCAAAGATCCTATGTTAAAAGCTTTGTATGATAGAGCGTGTGGGCGAATCGTAATTAATAAGGTCATATCGTTTCGGGCTTCGCCCCCCTCGCCTTTGATTTATTTCTAGAGGGCGCTTTAAAATGTTGACCAACTTTCATTGTACACGATGTTTGTAGATGTGAATTGTAACTTAACAGCTAATTAAACTTACCCTCAAATGAATTTTAAAGCCAAATAGTGAACAAAAATAGATCTCTGTCACTTCTTTAGATGATTTTCTCTTATACAGAATCATAATAAAATGCGCAATTTGCACACGGGCCACCTCGTTTACATACATAAAAAGTTTATATTTTAATTAAGTTCTTTTGGAATTTGCTTAGCATGTCCTTTTGTACTTCCCCATATCCCGGGATTTGAATAGGATATTTGGGGTTCGTTTTGGATATCCAAGGGAAATCTTGTGCTCAGTGGGAAATGACACCTCAATCTTAATAATCGGTTCAGTAGTTTGAGAGAAAAAGGGGACGTCACAGACAAAACCCTTATAGAAATAAGAAGATAGAACAATTTCACACAAAACAAGTTTTTAATTGATTTTTTTCACTTTTACTATAAGACGCCACTCAAACAAAATTTCAAAGGATATTCTTGAGATATCCTAATAAGGATATGTGACAGAGCTACGTAAACGGTCATATTCCAAGGATATCCCTAGGATATGTGTGTTTTTACAATTTAATTCAATCATTTATTTCATTCAAAATAGGGGTTTTGCCAAAAGTTCAGAGACATCAAGTCATTTAAAATATACCACTTTTCTTTGAGGCCTCTTTTTCGAAAACTCCTGAAAAGAGCTCCTTGGGAAGTCCCTGGAATATGTCCATAATCATAGGTTTAATTAAATTTTATAAAATCGTTCACATCCTTGGAATATTCTCAGGATTTTCCAAGAAAATATCTGTTGTCTGTTTGCACAGTATAAATGTAAATGATTAAAATACTAACATAGACTTTTATCGTAGAGGTCCAGGAAAATTAAAAAAAAAAAAATAACATTGTTTATAAGCCAAATATATTTAATTCACACATTGTAGTTGAATGGATCTACAAGGAACATCCCTAGGACGTCTCAGCGGCTAGAGCTTTAATGCAAGATAGTGTCGGTCATGCACTATAGTGTTTACTAAAACTGTTATAGCTATAAACTGCAGTTTTAGTAAATTTTCATTAATGAAAATAAACCTAAAAAAATAACTCTTAGTGAAAATGTATGGGAAATTTCTAGAAGCGATTTCATGGCTGCCCCTCTTCATGACAGAGGAGTTCCAGATGGGTCTTGAAGGACATCCCTTTAAAAAATTTAATGTCCTAGGGATATTGTGAAAGGATATCCCAAAATGCATGATTTGCTATTCAATTGGGATATCCCAGCGTAATCCCAAATAGCCGCAATATTTTCAAAGTCAAATATTCCAAGGAATCCTAGACATATTTCTCTAGGATTTCCTTGAAACCATTGAAAATATTGGGGATATTTGGGATTACGCTGGGATATCCCAATTTATCATTACGCACCATAACGAGCACATAGAATGTTTATTTTATGTCAAATACACTTTCAAAATGTCAAATTAGATAAAATGAAAATGTATTGATATATAAATATAAAAGTTAAATATACCGGGTGTCCAGCCTAAAGTGTTACGATAGCTAACTTTTTTATTTTATGTCTGACAGTGTACTTCTTATGGGGGACCCACTTTATTTTTTATTTTGCTTTTTGGTATGTATTTCACTTTTCAAAATTTCTCGCCATTTTTCCAATATGGCGGCCAACTTTAAAATTTCTTATGGAACACCCTACATGTTAATGTGTTTTTGAATTTTGCATATAATTTTAAGACTTTTTTATTCTTCACCATTTTCTTCTAAACCTCACGGTTAGGGAGCTAAAGGCAATTAAAGTTCATTTTTAGTTCCATAAGAATAACATGGGGCAAACTTTATCTGCAATTATCTCCGAAACCATTGATTAAAATAAAAAATACTCAAGAATAAAAATTTCTTAAATTGATGTTTTAAAAACATTTTTTTCGTAATAGCCAAAAAAATTTTGAAAATTTTATTTTTTCTCCGCCATCTTGGAAAGAGGATAATTGATGCGTAAATGATATTTTTTATGAGTGAAATGTTCTTAAAACATAAATTTAAGACATTTTTATGCTTGAGTATTTTTGATTTTAATCAATGGTTTCGGAGATATGGGCAGATAAAATTTGCCCCATGTTATTCTTATGGAACTAAAAATGAACTTTAATTGCCTCTAGCTCCCTAACCGTGAGGTTTATAAGAAAATGACAAAGAATAAAAAAGTATTAAAATTATATGAAAATTTCAAAAACACCATAACATATAGGGTGTTCCATAAGAAATTTAGAAGTTGGCCGCCATATTTAAAAAATGGCGGGAAATTACGAAAATTGAAATACACCCTTGTAAGTAACATAAAAAAATAACGGGGGTCCCCCATAAGAAGTTTACTGTCAGACATAAAGTAAAAAAGTTAGCTATTGTAACACTTTAGGCTGGACACCCGGTATAAAGTATAATTAATAGTCTTTTGATGTTAAAATATACAATCCAAATTACATATAATTATTCACATTCAAAAGATTTAGCTAATTTATTTAATTTTTTTTAATACTTGAAAATGGTTAATTTGTAAGTTAGACTACTTTAAATTTAAACTCACTTTTTTAGTTTGACTCGCAACACTTCCAAGTGCAACAATGAAGGTACAGTTTCAATACTTTAGAAAATAAAATCACCTTATGGCAGAGATCGGGTGGCTCAAGATGTTAGAGCGTCAGGTCATTGAGTGAGAGCAGGTCAGTATGGGTTCAAATACTGGCATGGGCCTATACTTTTTGCTCAGTTTTATTTACATTTTTTCAATTCGTTGGTTAGCAGAAATAACTTACATTTATTTATAAATTTTGATGAAAAAAGTTACAATTTACAAGTTTTAGAAAAGTTTTTAAGGGCATCCCTTTGGGATATTTGAATGTCCTAAGGATATCTCAAAACGCGGTATATGCGCTGACATTCAATATCCCTAGGAGATCCCTGGGATGACTTTTTGAGAATATTGGGGATATTTAGGATTTCCCTGGGATATTCCAATATCCCATCAGGATATGTTTGGGAAGTCCTGGGGATGTACTTGTGTTGTGTGGGATATGGTATTAATTTAGGCAAACAATAGTTTCAAAATAAATTTTTTGTAGTTTTGAAAAATCAAACAATTAACCCATTTATGCCCAAATTGTTTCTTGTGAATTGGGTGCAGTGGCTTAGTGCTGCGCTCTTGCATCGAACTCGCATACTAAAGGCCTACGGTCTTTCCCGCTAGGGGCGCGCACCATTCAAAACCCAAATTTTCATGTATAGGCTGCCGGTCGTGATAGCTCAGATGGCTAAGGCGAAGGCAGCCTTGGCCAGGATGTCTGCGTTGGCGCGGGTTCGAATCGGCTCACGACCAAACCCTGACTTGGTGGTGCAACTCTTGAAGGGTTAGCCGATCTGTGGCAAAGTTGGTGGGAGGGCCCACATTAAATAAACGGTGGCAGGCTTGGGTGGAAGTTGACGGGATCGGTTGATTCTTTGAAAGTTGCACTTTGGTCAACACTGATTTTGCTACTTTTTACTTCTGTTTACTGTGTGTGTGCCACTATATGGCCTTGAAATATGAAAGATAATTATATTTTCACTCCAAAATACCAATTTTAATCATGAAAAACCTAAAATTCCATGGACTTTCATAAATTAAAATACAGCGTAGACAAATGTCCACAGTGGGCACAGATGGGTTGAAACCAGAAAAACCCATTAATGTACTGTATAGAGTTTATTGTATAATATTAACTCATGAGAAGAAATCTCTAAAATAACATAATCTCTTGGTTAGAGACTTCTACACCGTTAACTAATTAAATTATAGGTGAAACCAACAAAACAAATCCTACACACATGAACAACTGCACTTTCATTGGTCATTCACACAATAAAAGTACATTATTAGAATTGGACTACGAAGAACCATTCTTTAAAAGAATAATACATTTCTTAACCCGCGAGAGGTTGCGTGGTAAAATAAGTCAAATATAATTGCGTATATAGAAAAAATCTAACATAGTTCATTCTTTAATAATAGATTGCAAACTCTATTATGAGTAATTTTAACGTACTAAAAGTTTTTTTTTATGATTTTAACTTTGCAATATCATAATAAAATAAAATAACAATTTTATTATATTCAGTAAAAATGTTAACAAATCAAAAGTAAAATACCTTAGGTCAAAAAAACTATTTTTTTGCAAGATATTTAAATAGTAACCATGATATTTTTACTAAACCATATTATCAAGACATGACAGCTATAAGTTATTAGCTTGGATGCTGTCACAAACAGTGGAAATCATCTCTTTGTTGAAAATTCAACTACTTAGAAAAAAATCAAATCAATCAATTTAATCTCATAAAAACCATATATATTAACCAAATATAAAACCATATAAAAACCATATATTTGCTTCAATGATGTTAATAATTCACATTAAAGTAATAACACAAACGGTCGAGTCCTTAGAAAAAATCAAACAAAATCTAGTACCTACGTAAAATATTTGGTTTCGCTTTGGATTATGTACTAAAGTCAGGACGCTGCCCAATTCAAGATCAATCCTCACCCTCTGGCACTATGAGTCATCGAGCAATCATGTGTAAACAGCTTCTGATAGTCAGAGACACAAATATGCTCAAACTATGAGCTCAAATGCCACTGACTGAAAATAAAAAAGTTTTTTTTACATAACAATTATTTTGTTGAAAATCTAACAGCACAACCTCTCCTGGGTTAAGTGTCATAGATAAAAAAAAACTCATTTCCACTATTCCAAGGAACAAAAACCATAGGATTTCCCATGATTCTTAGGGTTTTATAAAAAAACGAATTTAATTCAAATGCTTTGTTATGATTCAATAAAATGCTTTGTACAAAAAAATAAAACATGTCCTCTTTTAAAGAGAAAATAATATTAGATAGTTTTTGCAACTACTGTAAATGAATATGGTGAACGTTAATTGTGTGTTTAAAAACTGACCGATTTAGCTATTTTTACGGTATGGAGTTACAAAAACTCATTGAATAGAGATCAATAGGAAACATTATATATAATTGAAAAAGATTAACGTAACTCTCATAAACGTGCCAATTTAAAAATGGTATTGTTTCAGCGTTTACAGTAGTATTCACCGTATGATGCAAAAACTATCTATTATAAAAGAGTAATTTAAAACTACAAGAATTTAATAACACAACATATTATGCCATTATGTAGTTATACAAACGATAAAGATAAGAGTTTAACTCTATCACTGTAAAACTGGAAGATCTCTTATGATAACTGCTAATATAAAGAATACATTTTACAACCATACACAAAACAAATTTAAAATAGCGCTTGTCAATGTCTCTTTCTAGAGAGAAACACAAAATGTGAACAAAGCAAGAACTGAAATAAAACAGGAGATGTTATCAAATCAATGTTTTTTTTGTTTTTTTTAAGAAACAACATTTTTATAAATGGAGAATGTATAAAACAGTCATTCCTTTTAGGGATATGCAAATAGTGATTTTTAACCTCAAGCCGAGCTTTTTTAAAAATTTGCCAACTCTATCTTTTTGGAGCTAAGTTTTTTTGTTAGAGTGACAGCTGGTTTCTTGATCGAGTTTCATCTAGACAAATCCTCTGACATGGAAGTGACGTGTCTAAACAACAATGTCACAATAATGAGAAAAGTACAGCCTGGAAAACATTATATACTATTTACTAATCCCATCACATACAGTGTTCTATAAACGGGCATACAAATATGTACAAAGTACAATGATGATAACATTATTTTTGATCACGTGTCCAACTTAAATTTGTTTTTACTTTGCATTAAAATCTCAGCTCGAACTTCAAGCTTTTTCAAAACGCCTCGAGCCGATCCAAATAATAAAAAACTTGAAGGTTTGAATACTCGCACACCGAATTCCTTTGTTTAAGTTCATGAATGGTGAGACTAGCTATATCACTTAACACAACAGTATAATATTTTTAATGCTGTGAAGAAGCCATCACAGCAGCTTAAATATGCATTTTGCTTTTTTTAAGAGCTGTTTGGTGGTACAAAAATAATGTCATTTTGAAGCCAAACCTCACAACAGATTTAATATCAAAAGTAGCATACCAGTATACCTGCAGTGCAATTCCTATTTCAAGTTTATCAGTAAAGGCATAAATTTTTGCCTTTACTGATAAACTTGAAATAGGAATTACCAAAGGCACTTAGATTGCTTGTGGCACAGAGTACACCATTTGAAAATTCAAGTAAAATAACAAGAGGAACCAGTTATCATTTGTTAACACTAAAGCCTTTAGGCTTCAATAACACTTTATACAATCAAAATACTTTATAAATGTATATTTATAAATATTGCATCAATTGGCATGATAGTAAAAAATGTTAAACTAAATTGTTATACTCTTTATAATGAAAAAACTTGGTTTCCCTATGTATCTATTTATTGGTTTTATGTAATTCCCTATTCTTAAATTATAAATATATCTCATTATGTAACAGTGATAATTTATTGTCACTGTACGTTATTCTATTTAGTTTGAGTAAAGATCTTATACAAAATCAGTGGTCACCACATAACAAATATTGCGATATTTTATTTGAAATGATTCAAATTTTGAATATTCGCACTCCCCTAGTTAAAATTTAAAAAAAAGAATGATATTTTTATCATTCTGCACGAAATCAGCCTGTTTTTTGTTCTCTCAATAGTACCAAAACCAATTCTTTTTTGTCCTAGGACTTGAAAAATCATCTGGAGAATTTTTTAGGTCCTAATACTGAAAAGTCAGCTGTTTGCTAAGTATATTATCATTGATTTATTAATGTTGAGGAGCTGAATTGTGAAATTCAAACGTTATAAAGAGCATTGTTTGTAAATAAAAGAAATGTAAACACTGCATATTACTTACTTTGTAAATATAACCTCGAAAATACAACTTAATAGTTAATATTTTTAACGATCAAAAGTCTAATTTTGCATTATGATAAAAACCGTTGTTCATCACAAGGAGCAAAAGTGTCTTTTTGATGCTTAATCGTTTTTAAAAACTCGGCTACGCCTCGTTTTTAAAACACGATTGCGCACCAAAAAGACCCACTTTTGCTCCTAGTGATGAAAACTACTATTTTGAAATAGTGACCCCTCTCTTTCCATCACCTCTGGACCCTGTCAGCTGTTTAGAGGCCAATAGTCAAGTTATGCTGAGAATCTCATAGGATGTTAAACATCAGCTCAATCATCTACAATCTCTTTAATTCAATAATATTCAATTAATTTGTAAGAAAACGAAATTACCGTGTTGCTAGTGTAAATGAGGTAATGGATTATTGCTAGGAAGTTAGTTAGTAAAAATGTCAATAGTTACATTTGAGATAAACATAATAAAATATGTATTAAAACCCTTAAAGTATATAAGCAGCTGAGCTTTGTTAAGTACCTATACCCAGGACCGGGGAAAAAATAGAAGTAAAAAAGTAATGTCCATTACATTACATTACAACTCCCCGGTCCTGACCTATACCTATAGCCAAAGAACACAACCCCAGATCGATAACTTTTAACCAACCAATAGTATTGAAGTTATTGTTGAATAAACATTTAAAATAACAGTTTATATGGTTGACTGAGAACCACTCAGATTTTTTTGTATGAAAGTCAAGAGACTAAACACAATATTATGAAAGAGTATGTGTGGTAATTTTGGGTTGAACTATGGTTCTTTTCTATTTCAATATACATTTTAGGCAAAAAAGAATTGAACGGTTTATTCCATTATTCATAAATAAATTAAACAAATGAAGTAAAATGAAGCAACGCACATACCTATGAAGACAATTTAAATTTGAAGTAATAAACCAACAATAAATCCGAATAAAAATTATTGAATCAATCAAGACAAATTTTCCAAGCAGCATGAAAATTGTTGTTAGTTGTAATAAAAGTGTTAAAAAAAGTACAGCATAAATTTGGTATTGAAATGATTTTAATAGTCGTTTGAAACAAGTCTAAACTTGAGTTATTTATTTCTATTTTAAAATAAATAATGCTACAGTACTTGCATTAAAATTTAATACAAGTTTAAACTTGTTTCAAAACAACAATTGTATTAAAACAATATTAATACGAGTTTGAAACAAGAATATCACTAGTATATTTAACTTTATTTTATTTTAGTCTTCCAACAGAGTACAGAATTTTTTTATGAGAAATAAATGTTCAATTTTTTCCAATTACGTAAAAATAAAAAGATTATATTCAAATATCAAAGTGAAATAACATCAAATTTAAGTATATATTGGATAGTTAACATGTAATAATATTTGTATTAAAAATGGCATAATGCTATTGTTATTTCAATATAAAAAATTAAAAAAATATAATTTAAGAATCTTTTAATGAAAAAAAATCATTGATTTTAAATATTATAACTCAAGCTTTAATTTATAGCACAGAATATTACTTATATACTAGGTTGGACAGCTTTGACTGTCCAAAGCTTTTTTAGGTTACTAGTATACGTGTTGCTCGAAATCGAGCAATTTATTTCAATACAATACAAATGTTACTTTTGCTCAAAATCAATGACATCCGATTAATCCAATATAGTTTGAATCAGTTTGAATCTCTTTAATCACCAAAACTACACGTATTTACAGCTGACTATTAACAGATGTTTAAAATGCTTTATTCAATCCCAATGATATTTAAATGGGAAATTTTGAGATTTCAATGGTGGATAGCGCCCTTATTTTCAGCCCGATTCTCATCAATTTTTGGCGGAAACAACTACAGACAAAGCCCTATCCAACGACACCAAAAACTTGAAAATCGGTTCAAAATTGTAGGAGGAGTTTGAAAGACAAAAAAACCCTTAGCGTATTAAATAAGTATAGATTCAGCAGGACAAAATATACGAAAAAATTCCTATAAACATATGCACTTTAAAACTTTTCTGCTAGCCACCATTTTGTTTTTTATACCTAATAATTTTGATTTCTTCATTGAATTGTTGTTGAATTCAATTTTGCATAGATCTTTATCACACCACTGTTTGTATTTTCAGAAAAAAAGTTATATTTTCACAATGTGCACATTTAACCAAAATGGCATCTATTTAAAATTTTCAAAGGCTAATATCTCAAAAACAATAAATTTTGAACAAAATTTAAGAAGGCACAAAAAAATTTACAAATTTAACTATGTAGACAACAATAGCAAGATCACAAAGATCAAATTATAAACACTGAAGTACATGCAATTTTCTTATGGAACCATCTAAGTTTGCAGGGGCTAGTCAGTATAAACCGACTTTTTCATAAATCAAACCACATTTGCTCCGCCACTTGTAGGTTGATCTTTATAATCTTGGTATCATTGTTCAAATATCTGAAATTGTCAACTATTTGTGTCTTTTTAATTTCGTTAAAATTTTAAGTTTATGAGATATTTGCCCTTAAAACTTTAAATCACCATCATCTTAAAAATTCTTAATAGAAAAATACTTTTTTGGAAATGAACATTGTCGTGATAAAGGTTTATGCCAAATATAAACTCGATACAATATTTAAGTTATGGAAATAAAAATTATTAAATGTATAAAACAAAAAATAGCAGCTAGGGGTTAAACAAAGCATTATATAGGTTATAGGGGAGAGCGGGGTAATACCGTGCACTTAAGCTATATTCTTTTTTATCTTTAATATGGAAACTTCAGTGAAGGTGGCAAACATCTCATTTTGAAGACAATTTGATTTGCCACAAACTATCTATTTCATATGCAGAATTTCTAACTAACTTTGAGTGCTAAACCCATTTTACAAAACCTTTACACTGTGCGGTATTGCCCCAAGTGCCGGGGCAATACCGTACACAAGTTAAAAATAGTGTAAAAAAGGAAAATGCAATTTATATATTTTTTAAGTATTGAATTCAGAAAAAAGAAGAAAACATAAGCTTACACTATAATTCAAACAATACGTAATACATTTTTAATATCTAAATTAAAAATAATGTAAAAAAAGTAAATTTTATATAATTTTTTTGTTTTTTAATATTGAATTAATATAAAAAAGAAAATATAAGTTTACATTATAATTAAAATACCACGTAATACATTTTTTATTTGTAATAAACACCTTGCACCCTGCACGGCATTGCCCATGCAAGAAGTACGGTATTGCCCCAAAACGACATGACGTAGCATTTCCAACCATGACCTAAAATAAGAACACTTTAGGGTTTGTGTTTGGTATTAAAAAATAGCGCAAGATATGAGCTATTCAAAACCACTAGTTTGAATACAGTAAGTAATAGCAAGTTTCACTTACATCAGCTTAAGTAAGTCACTAAAATTAGAAGGGAAGTTGACTAAACAATAAAAGTTTTCGTCACACATGCGTTTGTCAAGATGGACGCTCCCCGATTGTCTCTATCGGTTTCGCATTTCTTCTGCTAGACAGCAGCACATCCTAGCGCTCACTGCATCCTTCAGCTTGTCTGAAAATACGGTGTACGGTATTGCCCCGCCGTACGGTATTACCCCGCTCTCCCCTACATTTCTAATATCATTTTTTTATTTTGGATTTCTGAATAACCTGGGAAAGGTTCGGAAGGTCGAAGCTGGACACCCTGTGTAAAATAAACCTTCATTACACCAAAACATGTCAAATAAAACATGTGTCGAGTTCATTAAAATTAAGCATTAAAATACATACAATTTATTATGTATTTAATTAATGTTCAGCAAAGTTAAATATACATCAAATCTTACATTTAAATATCTTTTTAAATTTTAACAAAATATTTAAAACATCTGAAAATAGTCAATTTGTAAGTTAATTCAAATTTGGGCCAACTTTAGACACTCCAAAACTTTCAAGTGCACCAATATAGAAGGAGTTGTAAATGTATAAGTCTAGTATGGGCACTAGGAATTACAGCTCAAGGCTCAGGTATTTAAGGGATTGGATAAGATACAGTATAGAGGGTTCAAATTCCATGGTTAACTTGTAACACTATAACTCATTGGGTGTGTGATTATCTGGATGATGCACCAGAACTGGATCATATTTTAAGAATTAACACGTTGGCTACCGAACGTCACACATATGTGACGTAATGTAAAAAAAAACCTTAAATATAGACCAGCGTCACATATATATGTCGCTCAAGGTGTTTCCAGTGTACTGACGACACATATATGGGACGCTCAGGTCAAATCCAGTGTGCCGACGACACATATATGGGACGCAGTCACGGTTCAGTTAAATGACTTGCACGCCCATTTGGTCCCCTAAATCGATCTAAAACCTGTTTATCGGTCTATAGGAGTGTGTGACACACATGTGTGTCGCTTGGTCTCTGGGTATGACCTCAATTTGTATTTTTTACAGATTTTCAAAGTTGACCATCTTGTCTGCTCACATGATGCCATTCGTGTTTGTTTACTACACATACCACATGAAGTTTTTTATTGCGTGACACATTGTCCTGTATATTTTAGTATTTTTTAGAGTAGTAAAACTATTTTTCATTTATTTCCCAGTCATCCAACTCATGACACGTATATGTGAGAGAGTCGGTCTATAGCAAAAAAACATAACACAAAATATTAATATAGACCAACGTCACACATATGTGACACTATAGAAATGCTAAAATAGTACTGAAAAAAATTTTTCCAACTTTTATGAGCAATTATATATTATACATCAAATTATATAAAAATAGCGAAAAAGATTTTTTGGTCTCTGGGTTAGTATTTGTCACAATGACTCGGTCTGTGGTGAGAGTATCGAGTACTAGGATTGGTCTGCTGAGAACTCCTGGCGACCCGAATTTCCGACCGTCGGTAGCCAACATGTTAACTAAAAGTTTACTTAAGGGTAGTTATTAGCTACAATCCATCGAAATTGTATTGGAAAAATTTTAATCTTGTTTCATAATTAACTGTATCAAACTTATTTTGAAAAAGTTTTAAAACTTGTATTTATATTGAAAAAATCTACATTTGACTTATATTAATATAACTTAGTTTTGGAACAAGTTTAAAATTGTTTCCATGTTTGAAATGCTGTTTGGGTTGTTATCGCTATTAAGGTTAGTCAAGCTGACCAGTACAGTAGAAAAAATGGACCATGATTCGGTGGATACTATCGGGAAAAAACTAAGGGGAACAGACCTTGGATACGGTTACAAAGGTTGTTAAAAATGAGGTACAGCGGTTTACAGAGAGGCAGTAGATGCTTTGGTTGAGTTAAAGCTTGAGGTTATTCATGCATTGTTTCATGTATGCATCGAGGGTGGAATAGTCGACCAACGTGTCTCGGACCAGCTCTCTGAGGAATGTCGGCCATTGTTGATCTAACATGCGCAGTTTGACAATAGCCGAGCACGCTTGGTCCAGTAGAGTACCTAGGTAGGTCTTGCCCTTATGTCTCCACAACATGTCCTCCTACATTAACAATAAACATAGTAACAAGTTTTGTGGTAATACATACAAACAGAATATCATTTATCAGATGAGAATGAGAGGCACCAAGTCAATAAATTCTAGTACCAGCACATTCAATGTGCTGACTTACATTATTTGTATAATTGCTAAACAAACAATCCTACTAATATTATAAATGAGAATGTCCTGTTGTTTGTTAGACTTTGACATGAAAACTATTCAACCGATCATCATGAAACTTTATACACATATTCTTGGAGGCATCAGAAGTAACACAGGATACTTTTTATTTTAAAATAATTGTTTTTTACAAAAGATTAAAAATGTTTTGTTTAAAAAATCTGAAAATCGATTTTATTTTTTTTTAATTGGTTGCTATAAGAAACATATTCAATGAAAAATTAAAATTTTAGGTATTTCAGCAATTTTTTATTTACAGGGTGAGCGGGACAGCGAGTGAGCACAGCGAACGAGATAAACCTGACGGCGGGCAAGCATGATGGCGAGTGAGAGTGAACGAGCTAAACCTGATGGCGAATAATGCGAGCGAAGCCGTGGGAAAAAGTTAATAATAAGTAAATATACAGTAACACAACTAAATTGTTCTGGAAACATAATCCAATTGTAACATCAGGAATTTTTGTTGAACTAGTCTTCTTTTATTTTATTACTATGAAATAAATAAGGAACACAGAGAAAAAAATAACACTATAAAGAGAATAGAAAAATGTTAAAAAAAAAAAAAAACTACAATACTATCAGTCTGGTTACGATTTTGGATTTAAGTAAACGTAGCTTTATTTGACTACTCACGAGTACATTTCCAAAAGCATCCAAGTCAGTGTCAATATTTCCACTGCACTCATTGATGAACTGTGAAGTTAGCCTATAGGCCTAGGTGAAAATTTAAAACTATTTTTGAATGTCCCCTGACCATTTTGAGAACTGCTGACCCACTTCTTACCTTAAGTAATGTGAAAATTAGTTTGGATTGTATTCTAAGACGATTTTCATGCTATGAAAGTAACTTAATAAACTAATTGATTGGCTAGGTATAGCAAACTCTGGTACAACAAGGCTAACAGGATAGTGGCTTTTAATTTAGCTACAAAGTTTTAAGCCTAAAAATTACTTGGCAACTCATTTGCAAAAAATTTTGGTGGCACCACTGGTTATAACAAGGTTCTTACAAAAAAATCTCAACCAAATTCAAAAAATGTGGGTTTGTGGCCCACAGCCAGTGCCAATGTCTGCTGCATAATCTATATATCTATGCCTCAAACTGTACCTGGGAGAGGTTAGTCCGACGCCACTGCAGTGCCTCCTGGCCATGACAGTGCGCAGTGCCAGGTCCACGGCCCACAGCCAGTACCAATGTCTGCTGCGTAGTCTATATATCTATGCCTCAAACTGTACCTGGGAGAGGTTAGTCCGACGCCACTGCAGTGCCTCCTGGCCATGACAGTGCGCAGTGCCAGGTCCACGGCCCACAGCCAGTGTCAATGTCTGCTGCGTAGTCTATATATATATGCCTCAAACTGTACCTGGGAGAGGTTAGTCCGACGCCACTGCAGTGCCTCCTGGCCATGACAGTGCACAGTGCCAGGTCCACGGCCCACAGCCAGTGCCAATGTCTGCTGCGTAGTCTATATATCTATGCCTCAAACTGTACCTGGGAGAGGTTAGTCCGACGCCACTGCAATGCAGCCACAACAGTGCGCAGTGCCAGGTCCGTGGCCAGTGCAAATGTCTGCTGTGTAGTCTATATATCTCTGACTCAAACTGTACCTGGGAGAGGTTAGTCCGACGCCACTGCAGTGCCTCCTTGGCCACGACAGTGCGCAGTGCTGGGTCCGCAGCCCACAGCCAGTGCCGTGCGCTCTGTTGCGTAGTCTCCAGCCGCAGACGAGAGAGCAGCGGCTGCAGCAGACTGTCTGGCAATGACCACAGCACCAGCTCACTGAGGCCGTGGAACTCTTGCGTGGCGGCCGCGATGTCCTCCACACTAATCTGTCAACAGACACATCACCACAAGTTACAATCTACTCTCAGTTTGTTCTAAAGAACAAGCTACAGAAGAAATCCTCTGGTTCAGCTGCCGGATAATCTGATTGTGGTCCTTCAGGAAGAGACATTCGGCCGCAACGTTTCCCACAGCTGAAATTGACATGAGTCAACTGGTTCTATGTTCAATCATTAAAATATCCCAGTTCAGTTGCTGATTATTGGAAGTTTTAGTTTCAGATATCTTCTGAAATATATTGGCTCCTGAACAGTTTTTGTTTGTTATGTTATTTTATTTGTGGCGTTTTCGCGGCCCAATTGTCAGTTTTACATGGAAATTATGGTCATTACACAGATTCCATTGCTATTGCAGTCTAATTTCTAGGTTGACTTTTGTTGACAGCTGATATCAGGCCAAAACATTTTCATTGCTGGCGACCACTTGTCCATTGTCCGAATGTCATTTTAGCCCTATTACAACGTCTGAGTAAGTAAATTATGATTGTTGAAGTTGATAAAGCATTCATTAGGTGAATATGATACCATTCGTTGTTACATACAACATGATAATTAATTTTTGGAACACACCTTACATATAGACTTCTGTTTAAATGTTTAACAAACCTCCAGTTAATCCGGCTGTGAGGGATCTGGTCGAAAGATGGCCAGATTTAAGGCTGTCTACTGTATGGTAACAATGTTAAATATCAGAATAATAATAACCCTGTCGTATTATACCTGCATAATCAGTGAATTTCTAAAGGGACTTGGAATGTAGGTTTGATGTCATGGGGGTTTTTGTTAACAAATATTAGTAATTAAATAGTTAAGGTACACACAGTACAACATTTGGTCAAGAAGAAAAGAAAAAAAACATTTTACTAGAAAGACAATTTAATAAAACTAGTATACGTGTTGCTCAAAATCGAGCAATTTACTTTAATACAATACAAATGTTACGTTTAGCTCAAAATCAACGACATCCAGCCAATCCACTATTGGGAATATCTTTAATCACCAAATCAACACTTATTTACAGCTGATTATTAACAGATGTTTAAAATGCTTTATTCAATCCCAATGTTATTTAAATGGGAAATTTTGAGATTTAAATGGTGGATAGCGCCTATATTTTTAAATCCGATTCTCATCAGTTTTTGGCGGAAACAACTACAGACCAAGCCCTATCCAACGACACCAAAAACTTGAAAATCGGTTGAAAATTGTAGGAGGAGTTCTCAAGACAAAAAAAACCCTTAGCGTATTAAATAAGTATAGATAAGGTAAACAAATAATAGGGGCTTGTTGATTTACCATTAGAAAACAAAGTAAATATATTTTAAGGTTTTATTTGTGACCATTTAAACTAAGTTGACAATTCAAAAATACTAAATTTTTTCTGTTAATATTCTGGAATTATATGAATGAGGGTCAAATAAACAAAAAAACTCACTTTTGACTATTTTTACCAAACTCCCTTGATTTAAATGTTCTTGTTTCTCAACTCATTCAAATAAGGTGCTAACCAATATACAAAAATTTAATCAAACTCAGGTTCCATTCAAAAGTTATTATGACTTTTTCTCTAGTCACTGTTACCTCTTTATAAATAAAAATATTTTAAACTAAAAAAATTATCACACTTGAGGTTTTAAAAATGAATTTGATAGGTTATTATAAGTGGCGGACCTCTTTGTCGTTGATGACACGCAGCCCCCAGTGAGAGAGACGGTAGATGGCGTAGCTGCGCCACTCCTTGCCGCTGATGGGGTTCCCTTCCGTGTGGATGGTGAGGGAGGTCAACCCTTGGATGTCCGCCAAGGCGTTGAGCTGGCCCAGACAGTGGATGTTGGTTTCCCGGAACGAGTAGTGTTCCGCATTGGGAAACCTACAGACATTAACCATTGGATGGATTTGAAATGTGGCATAAAATTTAGATTTCAACAGATAATTAAAATTCAATTACAACTGTTGATCAGCGGCCCAGAGCAGCAAAAAGTAGAATTAATTTTGTTAAAAGCTAGGAATAGGGTATGACTTTTAACTTAAAGATATGTGTACAGAGTAGGATGTAAATATGAACTCATAGAAATTTAGACCACTAAAATTAAAGCATACAAAATGTGGAATATAATATTTTATCAAATAACCTTAACCATAACCACACTGTCCATCTATCAGTGCTAAGCGGGCCTCGCGCCGCGAGGTCTTGCCCGCTAAAAAGTTAGTCGCATAAACGTTTAGGTTGAATAAAAATGATATAATAATGAACAGATACCTAAAATATCGGTTTAATTACCCGCGCAATATGTTCAATAATTGTGATTTAAAAACCTACGAACGCGATTCTTATTAATACGTAAAACATCGTTTGATAGCGGCGGCCGGCGGGCGGGATGACGGGACCAAGCCTCGCGGCTGCCGAGCCATGCTTGCAGATGCCACAACCATGAATGACCGACTTTGCCTATATCTCTAGCCATTTTTCAATTGTTGGTATGTGATTTTTTTGATTGATCCATTATATCTTTGAAATTATTTAAAGTACGGAATTAAAACTTGGCACAACTGTTAAGTGCGTTAAGGCACAAATGCAAATGAATTTGGACATTTCTAACATTTATGGTTGCAAAATGGCGGCCATTTAAAAATTTCAAAGCTAAATATCTTAAAAACTGCAAACAAAAAAGTTGAAACAAAGTTTGGTTTGTAATGATCAAACGAGAAACAACGGATTAATCTAAGTTTTTACATTTTTTAAATCACAATGATTTACATAGGCCTAAGTTTACGAGCGAAACCCGTGTTTTCTCAAAATAAGATTTTAATTTCTCCACTATCCATTGTTTTATCTTAACAATCTTAGTATTTTTACTCCAATAATTAAATCATGCAATTTTTTGTAAGTTCGCAAAAGTTTGTAAAATTTACAGCTTTTAAAAATATTTAGCTTTGAACATTTTTAATTACTGCCATCTTGAAACTTGAAACAGTAAATGTTAGAAATGTAAAAATTCACTTGCATTTGCGACTTAATACAGGGTGTCTCTGAACTCTCTACCTTCCTTTTCATCAGGTATTATTCCTGGACCAAAGACAAGCCATAATCAAAATATCATATTTAAAAGTTCCAAAACACCATAGTTACTTGTACAGCCGCCATTTTGTATTTTTTTAAGAATAATTTTTATTTTAAGAACGGCTTGACGTAATAAGTTGAAATTCGGTACACAGCTTTTTGAAGTAAAGACTAGAAAAAATAATCAACTTTTTATAATTCATGTTTTCAAAATGGTGGCCAATTAAAATCTTTAACCTTAAATTACATAAAAACTACCTACATAAGGTAGCAAAGTTTATGTTCTTATGTGTTTTTTGTAAAATTTAATTTAAAATCCAACGGTGTAAAAATCATGAAAGTTGGTTCATAAATAAGCGAGATAGAGCAATATAACTGAGGCTAGTCACGGTCGGACCGTTTCCCCGGGAGCAGTTTTGGTATGAAATCCATTGTTGAGCTGGGGCAACCGCACTTATTGCGCGGCAACCCGCTCATATGCGTGACTATTTGTATTGAAATCACTAAATTTTAAATCTGATATTTTAGCTTGTCTTTGGTCCAGGAATAATACCTGAAAAAGAGGATAGAGAGTGTAGAGGGCTAGAGGGTAGAGTTCAGGGAGACCCTGTAATTAATAGTTGTGCCAAGTTTCATTTCTGTAACTCAAATAATTTCAAAGATATAGAGGTCTAATGGATTGATTACATATATAGACAGTCGGAAAATGTCTAGACATAACTTGGACACATGCTGTCGTATGTTCCATACCCCACAACCCCCCAGCAATCACCGTTAAAAAAGGCCTCGCAAAAATATTTTGCTCCAGGCCTCGCATTTCCTAAGGACGGCTCTGAGTGCTAGACTGCCAACCTATTGGGGATAATTTTTTTAAATGAATATACTGTATCAGACTAACATAATAAACTTTCTCGAAACAATGAAAAAGATTGGTGTTAATAGTCTTTCACCTTAGGGTTTGATAGCGCAGTCAGCTATGTAAACCATACGGGCTGACTTTAGGATGCCATTTTGCAACCGAGTTTGAAACTTGGTGAAAAATGAATAGCATAAGTTCATATCATTGCACTTTCATTCATTGGAACTAATGTCGCAGATGGCCTGTTTGTATGTCAAAAAATTGCGATAAAGCAGAGTCCGAAGTGAGTTATTATTTTTGCTGTTATGGGGACCAATTATAAGGTTATGTTTACAATTGTTGGTGAGATAACACAAAAGATTTTCTGAAATGAGATACTGAAACTTCGAACTAAGTTGCAGATTATAGAAAAGCGCCTGGTGACAAGTGATGCAAAATGTGATACATTACTGTGTTGTGGGTATAGTGAATTGGAGATTGAAGGCAATAAAGTATAAAAATTATTTTGTAAGAATAAAAAGTAATACAGACCATTAGTTAGAATGAAGCGGAGTTCTGATGTACTGTAACCAAGTTGGATGAACGAGAGTGTACTGTATATAAATGGGTAGTTAAATTAGACCTCTCCTACCTTTAATGTTTGGAAATATGAAAATATAATATTGTTAATGCAAAAAATCTCAATTTTCCTTATTTTTGAATTTATTTTTACTGATACAGTAACAATTATTTTTACTGATGTAACAGGTATGAGAGCACTGACTCAAAAACTCATCTACACGAAAAAATAACAAATACAAGTTCAAAAATTGGGTCCAAAACAGGGGAATTCAAAGCTATTTTTATTGGTTTTTACAGAAATGAAAAATACTCTTAAGCATTAACAATGCACAAGGGCAGATTACTTTACAATTCACCAGTTTCATACAAAATTAACTTGTCAAACATAAGTTACCTCTGCTTGAGGCGACCCAAGACACAGCTAAGACTGTTGAAGTTGACATAGTTGAACCTGACGTGGGTAACGTCTCCGGCCTTCACAGGGTTCCATGGCCGGTCGATGAACCGCAGTGCCCCCTGGCCATAGACATTCAGGTATCGCCCACTGATCTCCACGAGATAGTCGCCCCCTGGCACAAACATCGGGGACAAAGTGAGAAAGGTAAGAGAGCTTATTACACAGAAGCTGCACAGGTTTTCACAATCGTTGGATGAGCCTTAGCACCTCTTGGCCGCGCACATTCAGGTATCGCCCACTGATCTTCTCTAGGTAGTCGCCCCCTGGCAAAAACATCGGGGACAAAGTGAGTATGGAGCTTAAAACACAGAAACTCCACAGGTTTTCATGGTCGTTCGATGAGCCGCAGCACCTCTTGGCCGGACTATTCGGGTATCATCCACTGATCCTCACAAAAATGTTAGCAATTTTATCTTAATTATTAATTAAACCTCATTAAGATATGCAGTTTTGTAATCTGTATTAAATCACGCATTGTAAGATTACAATAAAGTAAGTAATTTGTTTTAGTGTTTTTTTTTAATAAGAGACATTTTGGAAGTAAGCTGTAAATGTTTTATGAATTAAAATGCTTAATGGGAATAATGATATCTACACCAGTTATAGCTAAGTTATTTTAAATTGGACATATAAAAAATCATTTAAAAAAAATCTTAGTTTTTCTTGGATTTGAAACAAAAAGTTAAACAAAGTATTAGTTTTAGAGACGATTAAATAAATTTTATAGCCTACATTTTCACCTAATTTTACATACCCTGCTCCTTCACTTTTCCTGGATTAGGCGGCGGTTTTGGTTTCGGCCGAGTACCTGTCGTCCTCTGAGTTAAGATTTGCTTTCTCTGTGAGACGCTGCTACTTCTGGACCCTTTCTTGCTTGACGCACCTTAAATCATGAATTAAAAAAAAAAAGTTTTAGTGATGATTAATGGAGAAACTTAAGATGAAGTTTGAATGTTACCAACCCAAAAACATCCATACTGAGGTGATATCATTTATATGTACGATAACAAAGAAAAAACAGAGGAACTGAAAATAATAAAAAATTAGACTATTCGTCTGTGGTTGGAGGAGTCAGTTATCAGTCAATTCACTGTTAACTTAAAAATAAATTAAAACATTATTACAAATGAAAAACCAAAGCAGTCTAAAGCTAAAAAATAGAGTATAACTGAATCCTATACTATAATACGAGCACTGTCTGAAGGGATGTGTGTTCCACGATCTCGAAGTCTAGCAGGTAGATTTTGCTTAAACTTTGCATTTAACAGTGTTTTGATCCAAAAATACGTTTAGAAACAGCCTCAACACCAAGAAAAATCAAATTTGACCTAAAATTAAGTTTAAAAATCGTAATTTTTAACATTGGTCTTATGGGTTGCTATTTCGGTAACGAAATAACAAGTAAAAGTAAAGGAAAATTAATTTTAAACAGTTTTATAACAGCTGTTAATTGTGAAGAGGTTGTTGTAAATTTAATAGCTTGATTACCATGACATGACACTATAGCAAAAGTGAATTAACCAACGAGCAAGGCTTGGTTGACCTGGTTGACTAAATTATGATAGTGACAATAATAATCTTTAATCTATAAAAAACTGTAAAATAAAATACAATATTACTTAAATTAAGTAATTTACTTGACTTAAACATGAAGTAATTTGGTTTTCTATATAGTAAGTGTAAAACCAGAATTAAAAAACACAATATTTTAATAAAAATAAAATTTAACAATTCAAAATTTAGAATAAATACCCCCCGTCGCAGCAGACCTGCGTACTCAGCGAATTTCCAAATTAGTAATATTAATTTTGACCACATAAAACTGTAAACCAAATAAAATCACATGCTCATAAATAGGGATATAAATGTCTATTCTCCTTATCATAAATATAGGAAAAGAGTATGCAGGTATGCTGCCATGGGGAACACTAAAAGTAAGTTTTTATCATAAAAAAATTTATTTTGACCATATGAAGATATTTACTAAGTTTCATCAATATCTGTCCATTGCTAAAGAAGTTTGCCTATTCTCTATATGATTAACATGGGAAAAGAGTATGCAGGTTTGCTGCCATGATAAGCACAAAAACCAAGATTTTTTTACCATAAATGGATGAATCTCAACCAAATGAAGCTGAATTCCAAGTTTCATCGAAAAAATTTGTTAATAAGTGAAATATTAACACACCCCAATTCTCCATAAGATTAACATTGCAGCCCCAAAATACAATGTGTCTTTAGACTTTGTAATATCTCGGTAACCAATGGAGATAGAGCAAAGCTTCAAAATACTTAATTGTGTGTTTTTTTAGCTAAATCCAATGGTCAAAATAAAAATTTAAAATTTTAAAAATTTACATATGAAAAATGCAAAAAAAACATTTTTGGGGTACAAAACCCCTCAAAACTACCCCTTCCGGTAGGTCGATATGTCTGGTTTACGAACTCATCCGAATAAATGTAGGATTACACATCTCTACCAAATTTGGTCTCGATCGGACCATTTTTACGAGAGTTATCGTGTCTAGGGACACATACATGGTATACATATATACATATATACATATATATATATATATATATATATATATATATATATATATATATAACATTTTTAATGACTATTATTTTTGGTCTCTAGGCACCTAAAAACGAAAAAGTATCATGGTCCCGGGCTTAGGTCTTACCATGAGACCTACGGTAATAGCTTATTCCCTATGGGAAATTCGCTAAAAATCAATAAGAAATTTAGTGAATAATGTACAGTTAAACTTGTTGATAATTATGTGCAACGTGGGTGAAGAGGAGCTGCAACCTGGCCCGACCCTGTTTCAAAAGCCAGTTAGAAAACAGTCTCCTTACTTTCTTCGAAAACACCTGGAGAGCATTTAACCATTTTCTGGGACACCTTCTGGCCGGTCACACTTATCAAGTATTCTTGACAATTACATCAATTTAATTTTGTATGCATCCTCAGAAGCTATGTGAGTTAAACAGCCGGCTTTGAACTTTTCTTCTTGACTGATACCTTGTTCCTGCTTTGCTTCTCGCTTCTTTGATTTAGCCTTTTAAGCAGATTTACCTCGTTTTCCCTGGAGTAACCATGATAATGAGTTGAAAAATAATACTAAACATAGTTAAAGTGTCAGATGGTTTGAGAAGGGTTGAGAGTTAAGATAGTTTCCATTATACTTTTGATTTCCAAAATATTTGGCCAGAACTGGATTTAACATCTGGAAGCCCAATATTTTTTCTGCCGTAAAGATTTGAGGGTGGTCGATGAATCCCTCTTAAAATTCTGTAGTGCGTTATGAAAAATACAACATACAACAATCATGAATAACTTGCATACCATAGACTGCCAGTAGATTGTATTTGTTAAAGACCACAAACCACAAAATTTTGGCCAACGAATCACCAAGCCTGAGATGAGAATCACAGAAACTAAACAGCGTACTGGCGAATATTCTATTGAGTAACATCTGGCACCCTGCGTTGTCGTTTTGCAGTCTAAAATCTAACTATACCAATCTCAAAAATTTCCTATTCCTGAGTTTACCTTTTTATAAAAAATGATCTCATATATTATGATTTTTTCTTTTTGTCCTAAATTGTGTTCATTTTGATAAAGGTTTTTGTAAAATTTTAAGTTACTAATATTTTTGTTTTGTTTTGTTAAGTTCACAGTGCTTTACACTGTTGCCATGGACTGATATCTTCCAAAAACATTGTTTTAGCTACAGTGAAAGCTCTCATAACCGATCACGGATCAACCGACGGCCTGTCGGATTAACCAACTGTTTTCCAGAAATATACAAACTTCCGCCATGCAAGCCGATTTTGCAATAATGATCTAAAAAAACACTTTCATTTACAAGAGGTTGAACATACCATAAATGAAACATAAAACATCCATGTTTCATCTATGATCATACATTACTGTAGCAAGTCAAATTCAGTCAGTTTCTTTCAATATTGGTGCAGGCAGTTTTTATTATGGTAATTAATCGAGTGTGTGTGCTAACTTTGTTCTATTTTTATACCATATCTGTGTGTTTACTTTATTAACTGATTGATTGCATTAAGAAAAATTGATTGTGTTGCAACAAGTTTTAAAATTTTCACTTGTGTTGATTTTATCTATGATCGTTGCTATAATCACTAATAATGACATTACAAGAAGCATAATCCCACTCACCTTTGGCTGTGTCGCTGTCGCTGGTGCTCTCGTCCTGCAGGGAGCTGAGTGAGCTGTCGGCGACGGGCTCCACACTAGACACACTCTCCCCCGCCTCCCCCTCCCCCTTCTGCAGCAGCGGGGCCAGGATGGGCGGCAGACGGAAGAACTCGACACTCTCCGCGTGACACTCCCGTGGCAGCGGCTCAGGCTCCTGCACCTAACGTTAACCGTAGTCAAAAGAGTAAAACAATACTCAAATACCTCATTTGATAAACACATTCTATGTTGGCATTCCAGGAGCTCACCGAGCTTGTGTGGAAATGTTCATATACAGTAGAGTCCTTGAAACCTAGACTAATGTGGCCTGAACAGTGTCTGCATTTGGGGTTGTGAAAATTCAGGGTTATTGAGAAAGGAGTAAACACGAGAAAAATTAAGAATACATTTCCTATAGCTAACATTTGTACATAACTGAAAAATAAAGACTTTAACCACATCTGCTAAAAAAACTTAAAGAAAAACCATAACTGTTATTTTGGCTCTGGCCGATGCAATGACGCTTAGCACCTTGGAACCCAGAGCACTTTACTGCTCTGGCAGGCTTTCCAAGTTATCCACAATTCCGGGTTTGCAGGACTCTACTGTACTAGAAACATTGCGAAGTATTTTTAACAGTTTACTGCATAAAGTACAACAAAAAACACAATAATTTATTTATTTATTTATTTATTGGGACAGTCAGATTACAATAATTACATATTGTGTTGACTTTTTGCAGCCCTAAACAGATAGAGCCACCAGTTTATTAAAACCCATCAAATAATTCGGCAAAGTGCACTTTATTTAGGCTATAAAACTATCAATTTAATCCCAGCAGGTGTTTGCATGGGTATGATTTATAAACTCTACAACACTATAAAAAGCATTATTTATTAAATATTCTCTTAGTTTATTGTAAAAGAGTTTGATATCATTAATATTTCTTATGCTTTCAGGGAGATGGTTAAACAGTTTAGCTCCCGCGTAACATGGCAACTTATGGTAATTTTCGAGTCTGTGGAAATCAGTTCTGAATAAATTTTTATTTCTAGTATTATAGTTATGAAAATGTGTGCCGAATTTTGAGTCACATTTTGTTAGAAAAAACTTAATTGTCTGATAAATATATAAACCTGCTAATGTTAAAATTTCCATACTACGAAAGGCTGGTCGGCACGATTCTCTTCTGCCTATCTTTGCTAGGGTTCGTACAGATTTTTTTTTGTAAAATAAATACCCTAGAAAATTTGCAATCAGCACAAGCCCCCCATAGAGGTAATCCATAGGATAAATGTGGCTGAATTATGCCATAGTAAGCTGTTTTTAAAATTTTTGTTCCACAATATTTTGAAAGTCTACGCATAAGAAATATTCCTGAGGAAATTTTCCTACAGACATATTCAATATGATGTTCCCAAGTTAAATTTTGTTCTATGTTTAAACCCAGGAATTTTACACACTTGACTTGTTCTAAAATGTGTTCATTTATCATAATTACTGGGTTTTTGCTTTCATCTATATTACTTAAATTAAAATTTATGTAGTTTGATTTTGAATAATTTACTTTTAAGTTTAAACTACTAAAAAACTGGGCACAACAATTGACCTGCGTGAAAGATACACTCTCTATATTTTCAGTTGAATCAGCTGTAAAACTGAGAGTTGTATCATCAGCATATTGTGTGATTTGTTCAACATTTATTATTTCATCTAAATTGTTTACATAAAGCAAGAACAAAATAACAATAATAATAACAAGAATAATAACAAGAATAATAAAAAACACATGCAACCAAAACAATCATATAGATCTAAACTCGCAAATTTCAAAACAAATTAGGATACAATTATAAATAAGACATTAACAATTATGGTAATGCTACATTACAATAATAAAAATAAAAACGGTAATAAAAATCTTTTGAACTTTTAAGTGCACATACAAAATCATTAATAGACAAAAAGCTTATCTACTTTTTAAAAATATTTTAATTAAAAAAGATTTTCACAAAAAAAATGAAATCCAGCCAACTATTTTTTTATATTTACGCTAATAATAAACTATATTTTTATATGGAATTTTTTATTAGTAGAGATGGGCATTAAAGTCACTAATTAGCAGCCAAAGAAAAAAAGTTCATGATATTTTGGGATCTGGATTATGTTTTTTTACTATAAATAAACTGATTTAAATTTGAGTAATTTGTTTCTCCATTACACTTCTAAAATACACACTATAATGTTCCTAATATAAGTAGATGACCAGGCTTTTAATGTTTTCAAAAGTGACAGTAATGTAGAAATCGCTTCCATTTTTCTTATCTTGGCAATACTATTAAAATGACGAATGTCTTAAACTATAAGACACAATTGACAACAAGGTCTAACTGTTTTGTCCCATTTAACACTTTTAGTTGACCTCTCTAACTCCTTGTCTTAAGAGTCATCTTCACCCCTGGGCCAGTAGCCCATTGTTGCGCAGTCGGCAATGTTAATCATACAGCTTTTATGCTAAAACATGGTCTTGTATTCCCTTGTTTCGGACGCCGTTTTTCAACCGATTTTCTTAAAACTTGGTAAGTGTTTATTTGAATAGTTATATTAGGTTTCTCATACCTCAAAATTTTGAAAATTTAACAAATATTAATTTTTGTGACGTCGCAAAGTAACTCGATTTTCATTAGTAATATTTCAAAATTTAATAACATTTTCAAAATTTTGAGGTATGAGAAACCTAATATAACTATTCAAATAAACACTTACCAAGTTTCAAGAAAATCGGTTGAAAAACGGCGTCCGAAAAAGGGGAATACAAGACCATGTTTTAGCATAAAAGCCGTATGATTAACATTGTCGACTGCGCAACAATGGGCTACTGGCCCAGGGGTGAAGATGACTCTTAAGAACCAAAAAATTTAAAACAGGATTGTGTAAATACAGTCCCTGTCATAAAAGAAAATTGTAGCAATCATATGTGCAAAGTACAAATGTCTACTATCGTGGATGCAGTCTCAATTGTTAATTCTATGAGTCAGTGTTCCAAGGGGAAATTCAAAAGGATTTCCATGGTGGACATGATATTATCTAAAGACAAGAGTTTAAGCCGGTGTTGGGAGGGGTGACACTGACTTTCAATCAAATTTATACTAAAACAAAAGCCTGTTAAACATTTTACAATAATATTCACTTGATTTCCTGACATTAAAAATTCTTTAAATAAACAATAATGCACTCTCCAGTGATTTTAAAGATAAACAATTACATATAAACTGTAAAATTAAAACCATGCTAAATGCAAGTGTTAAATACGAGGGCTATTCACAAAGTAAGGAACGTTTCCGTCTTACGCCGTTAGGCTCTCGCGTATCGCCTATATTAGGGTATGAGAGCACTCGGGGCCTCAGTGGCTATCCAACCGTGACAATAGGAGCATCGTCGCGCTAATAGTTTTCTTTATTTTTAAATTCAAAATGGCCGCTCCCATAAAAAATCCCGCCAGTTGCGAAGTGTGATCGGTAACACTTGGTTTTTGTTGGCAAAAAACTTAAAACCGATCAAGATTTATCGAAAAGTGTGCGAGGTGTATGGGAACAATGTCTTGAATGAAAGTTCTGTGCTTAAGTTGTGTATTCAGTTTACAAATGACCGAACCAATGTTCTTGATGAACAGTAGAGTGGACGACCGGGTATTGTGACTGACGAACTGGTCACTAAAGTTGACGAGAAGATCTGTGAAAACCACTGCTCCACTCCAGATATAATGGAGCATTCGTTATCTTTCCCTCAAGTTTCACAGGCTCTGCTGTGTTGAAATTGAAAGAATAAAAGTCGATAAATCTCTATCGGTTTTAAGTTTTTTTGCCAACAAAAACCGTGTTACCGATCGCACTTCACAACTGGCAGGATTTTTTATGGGAGCGGCCATTTTGAATTTAAAAATAAAGAAAACTGGCAGCGCGACGATGTTCCTAAAGTCACGGCTAAATAGCCACTGAGGCCCCGAGTGCTCTCATACCCTAGTATAGGCGATACGCCCGCGCCTAACGGAGTAAGACGGAAACGTTCCTTACTTTCTGAATAGCCCTCGTACTTATACAAAGTAAACATGCATTAATCATCAAATTATCAATTGATGTATAAACCATTTTATATTAAACAGAATTTACAATTGGATGATTTAAAATACTATTTTAACTTGAAATTAGTAATGGTAACAAATCAGGCAAAAGTATTCCAAATGCACTTAAAAAAAATGTTGCAGTGTTTACTGTCATACATAAATTTTTGTGACATAAAAATTACCTCAAACATATTTTAAGCATATAAAAAATGATAACTAGGAAGCCACATTAATTCATTTCTCAAGTTACAATCATGAACGGTAGCTAGATCTGGTTGAAAACTTTAAGTAATGTACGCAGAACATACTAAGACACCTGTATGGAAACAAAATCTATTTGTAATCAAAACACAGACAGTATATCTTATTTATTTTAAAGTAGGTACAGCATATCTCGTCACTAGTCCGGAAAAAGGTCGTTATCATTGCAAAATCGAGTTTCAAGTACGAGGCAAAGTTGAGTAATTGAATTTGATCAAGCACTGATATACCACTTTTGGATGAGTTACCTACGTGTGATTGTTTTTTATTTTATACAAGTTTCACACCATCTGCCTAGCGCTCAGACTGGAGCTGTATTTGTCGAGTATCGACTGGCAACGACTCGTCTTATACTATAATACGAGGACTGTCTGAAGGGATGTGTGTTCCACGATCTCGAAATCTAGCAGGTAGATTTTGCTTAAACTTTGCAGTGTTTTGTCCCAAAAATAAGTTTAGAAACAGCCTCAATCCCAGGAAAAATGAAATTTGGTTTGTTTGAAAATCATAATATTTAACGTTGGTCCTATGGGTTGCTATTTTTGGTAAGGAAATAACAACCAAAGGTATACAAAAATAATGGAACATTAATATTAAGTAGACTTTTTGAAACAGCTGTTAACCTTTATGTATATATAACCTTGGGGTCTAATAGACCCCAACAAATTTTATAAAGTTATGTAAATAGACTATAGGGGTGTTTAACCCCTATGTAAATTCAGTTGGTGTCCTTGTTATGAGTTTGCACCATAGACACCAACTCTTAGTTTGCTACTGGTATACCAGTAGAGTAAACAACTTGCTCTGGGGTCTGTTGGACCCCAGTGTTATATTAATAAGTGTCTTTTTTAGTTAAAAAATAACATTAAATATCTAAAAATCTAAATTTATACCTTGTAATTTATATTTGTACTTATAAACAAAAATTTTAAGTCATAAAATTTGTTATTTCATGTTTATTTATTTTAATTTTATTACTATTTCATCGATGGCTATATCAATATATTGTATCCGCATAATCGGTGACATGGCTGAATTTAAGGAAGCAGAACTCAAAAGCCGCAAAACTTATAAAAGTGAAATTTTTACACAATGCTCAGTAAATACGGTAGTCTCCTTTCAATTTAAGTGATTTTCAAAGATCCCAGTTCAAAATAATATTGAAAAATTAGCTGGCTTATAAATAACAAACAAGTACATAATTTTCATTGTAAAAATATAATTTTTTGGTGGGTATTATAAGCAAACCCTTAAATGCTTTCACATTTACAATAAAACTAAATTATTCCTTGTTTTATGTTCTTTAAAAAACATAAGATGGTTAAATCCTGTGTTAAAAATTTCTTAACTAAATATTTTGATCTAAATCAATGTCAAAGGGGTCAAAAATGGGTTTTTTGCATTTTTGGACCTTAATTTATAAAATACATCAATTATAACTGAAACCATTTGAAAGAGCTTTAAAAAACAAACAATTTGGTATTTTGAATTTTTATCATAGCATAACTGGTTACGGGGCAAATCCAAAAATGTGTTTTCCATGTTATTCTTATGGGAAATCAAGAAAACCCTATATCTTGCTTATTTATTGACATAACTTAATCAAATTTGGTATGTACATTATCTATATAAGGTTTAACTTATACTTGCTTACAAAACCCATATGGTGGCAAACCTACATACTCACCCCCATGGGGTTTATGGGGAAAATAAAAAATTTCCAGAGTTTGATACAATTTTGTGTTTTCATTCACCAATTATTGATTAACTTAGATTTTCTAACAACACCCAATGGCAGAAAACCTACATACTCGATCCTATGGTGTTTTTATGGGGAAAGTAAATAATCTGAAATTCCATTGGAAATTCGCTGAGTACGCAGGTCTGCTGCGACGGGGGTATTTTATCTCAATATTCTTTCAGCGTGTTTAAATGTACCTATAAGAGGTCTAAACAAAATATTTTCAAAATTTTATGAAGTAAAAAATATATGTTGGGGTCCAAGAGACCCCAGGGTTATATTTGCGTATACTGGACTGTAAAGCGGTATAGTTGGTTGTTGGTTGAAATTTAATAGCTTTATTACCATGACACTATATCAAAACTGAATTAAAACCAACGAGCGACGCTCGGTAAACCTGGTACTTTACCTTAAATAAATATAATGAAAAAGGATAAAGCTGATTCATTAATTTGAATCAGCTGGCCAGAATTAATTTGCAGACTCTGCAGTTAATTATTGGTTTTTTGATAAACCTATGCTGTGACTGGCTGTTTACCCTTTCTTCATACGGGGGTTATGTGTAGTTTATTAAATGAATAGATAAATTCTGTTCAAGGTTTGCTATTTTGTAACAATATATCCATTTTATATAAGTAGGGTTAGAAGTTATTAATATTGTCTTCAACGCTTATTGTCACATTTTGGTTAAACACTTAACATGCATGTAGTGTTAACTTTCATATAGTCCTGTAAATGTAATATAACTCGTAGAAGGTAACGAAAACTAAGACTGGCGAAATGTTATTTTTATGAAACATATTACTGAAACCTTGATCAGATGTGAGTTAAATGAGCCACACCCCTGGCTCCTCTTTTGCTTAATAAAAATCACATTTCTAGGGTAGGACATGTAAAAATATGTTGAACATTTGATCCAATTTAAAAATTACAATTATAACTCATTAAGTCCAATTTAAAGATAATAGTTAAAATTCCAATACCCAACCCAAGTAAAACAATTAACGCAACTCCACTTGTTAAAATATTCAGTAGTAATGTCACCAATTTTTTTAATTTTAGTTTAGTTCATCTTTTTTTAAATTTGTTTTCACCACACCTTTTTGAAAGTAGCTATTTTTTATTGCAGCTGATATCAAAGGAAATAACTGTTTCCTAAACTTTTATTTACAGCAAGGAAAAAACGATCAGCTGATTTTCCCTCTACCTAAATTTACTTTCTTTTGCTCTCAATCAGTTCTCCATTTGCCCACTACGGGCGCTAGTGTTTCTATACCTTTTATTTTTATAATTTAAATTAGCTGCTCTTAATATTTAACAATATAAATTTAAACAGAAATAGACACACACTAGTTTTTATTGTAATGAAAAGTATTGTTCATAACTTGTTCCGAAAGTGGGTTTCCATTACTCGAAATGAAATGAATTTATTCCACAAGAAACAGAACATTTTTACATCATATCTTTGATAACAGTATTGGAATTAGAACTCCACATGGGGAGAAGCCTGTGGGTGTTGTTTCAGTCCACTTATTGTTCTAGTTCTATCGCTCTCTAATTTGGTGTTCATGTCTTCGGCTTCGCCTCATACATGAAACTTGAGTGTGTACCGGACAATATCACTTTTGGTACTTTATAATGAAATATACCACTCATTTTAACTCTAATACATCCCCATGTATTTCCCAGATTGTACCTGGAGAAAGTTTTTGTGAGAACATGTAATAGATGCTAACATCTTATAGTTTGCAAAGTAAAATAAGAAATATTTTAAGATCTAAGGAACAAGAATCGTTCCCAAATAATAAGGATCAACAACTTTAATATTCCTATTTAGAACCAAGAGCCGAGTGCACTGCACTTACTCTATTTTGGCTATTGTAAAGTAGTAGGGTTAGATATGAAATAGTCTGTATTTAAACATACTAGTCTGCTTGTTGCTCGAAATCAAGCAATTTATTTTGATGCAATACAAAAGTTACCTTTAGTTCTAAATCAACGAAATCCGACCAATCCAATATTGTGAATATCAGTAATCACCAAAAACTACACGTATTTACAGCTGTACATTAACAAATGTTTACAATGCTCATCCGAATCCCAATGCTATTGTAAAGGGAAAATTTCAAATTTAATTTGTGTATAGCGCTCTTATTTTAATTCCGATTCTCATAAATTTTTGGTGGAAACAACTGCAGACCAATCCATATCCAACGAAACCAAAAACTTGAAAATCGGTTGAAAATTGTGGGAGGAGTTCTCTACACAAAAAACCCTTAGCGTATTAAATAAGTATAGATAAGTACTGCAATTTTTGGTGAACATGACAAATTGTCTATTCCAGCTGATTAAAAAGCACGTATTAAAAGACTGAACTAAATATTCCCATAAGATTAACATTGAATTTTTCTTTTTCCATGTGGCAGATCCTTATTAAAAAATGTTAGTTTAGAGCAGATAAGATCCTTCTCAAAGCACGATATAAAAGTAAAAAAAAACATTTCAAATCATTTACTTCAGAAGTGTTCGTGTGAAAGGAAGGCAAAGATTGGGATTTTAGCACAAATTGGCTACTTTGATAGACTATGGGATAAAGCCCTAAGGTCGCACATCAATTAAAGTTGCTATAAACCTTCACACCACTCTATTCATAACAGCACTAAATTTGAGAACAGAAATTTTGATACTGTAACATCAATTTCGGATTCTAAAATGCATGTAACGTAAACATAACAAAAAATTGAAGATTGAGCATCCCAACATTGTTATTATTATAAGTAAGTACAGATTTTATTTTTAGCTGATCAATGTTTAAATCTTAGTTTGGGTATCATTAAAACTCTTAGTGCTGCTTTCCCCAAGTAAATTTAAAATAAACGGAGTTTAATTTGACTTTAAACATATGGCCAATTTTGGTTTAGACTTGAGTTTAACTTAAACTGACTTGGGGAAAACAACCCAATTTCAAGCTTGGATTTTTTTACAGTCCAGGTAAAAACACTTTGCAAGTGCTACGAAAAGTTTAAAAGTTAAAGTTTTAACTCTTCCTCGCTCAGTGATCAACATTCATGTAGTATTCCATAGTTTTGAAAAAAAAAATATATATATATATATATATAGCAACCGGCAAAATAAAACTTTGTTCTTAACTAATATGAGTTGAAATATGTATTGATAATGAAAATAAACAACTATTTTATTCCAGAGTTTTGGCAAAATGTGATTAATGAATCCAGAATGGATTTGATTTTGAATTGATTTGATTTTGATTAGAATAAAAGTTGTGCGAGTCAGAATTATTAAGTGATGGAGTCAACTGGATTACAACAATGGATACAACCAGTGCTCGATTTCAGGGGGAACGCGGCGGAACGTCGTTCCCGTACCTTTAAAAAAAAATAAATAAATAAAATAAAATAAAAAATATTTTAGAAATTACTAATAAAACTTTTTAACATAATTTTTTATGTTATTTTTTGTCACAGTGAATTAATTTTGAGAAATGGTAATAACTTTTAATTTAACAAGAATATAATATTGCTAGAAGTTTAAAGTATCGTCTCTAGGCCTCGACTGGACGTTATCTTTCATAAGTGGCGTGAGCGCGATGCGCTGGACGGCAGCGCAGTAGGCCAGTTCTTAAGGCTGCTTACACACTGGAGTCACCGTCACGATGCCCGCGACACGTGTCGCCAGAGAGAACCGACCGTTCCGTGTTTTAGGCATCGTGCAGAAATGACGGCGACATCGTGCCTGCTCCCGAAAGGCTTAATGATTTTTAGTAAATCTTTAAAACAGTATTTTGAGTGTCATAAAAAAGCTTCAAAAATATTCTCAGGTATGTTAAAAACGCTGCAACTTAAGAGTAATTTTTAAAAAAATCTTCCGGGGGAGGGCTCATGGTGAGCCAGTTCCTTTACAGTTCCCTTACCTCTTTTTTTTAGAAATCTAGCACTGGATACAACAATCGATTTGGTGTTTTGGATCGCCTTGACAGTGAACACATTTCAACGTTGAAATACATATATTAGCATAGTAGGTGTTTTTATAAATATTAATTGTGAGTTCAAAAGCAATATTGGTTTGGTTTATGTTTATACATTAAGATTGTGTTAGTGGCATTTGTTGTTGAAGGTTGAACAAAACAAGCAATTTCCCATCCAAAATTCAATTAAATCTTCATCACTTAATCACTTTAGAAAAAGATTGGTTATTATTATTAAAACTTTGATTTTCAAAGTGTGTGAAGGAATCCAAACAAATTGATCTCTGCCGCTTTTCGGCGCATTTTATGTATTCCATTGAAATACACGAGTGACCCAAACAATTTTTCACTATAACATAATTTGACCAAAACAAATGTAAACTGCAATATACATAACCCATTTGAGTGAAAATTATATAAGAGTTTAAGTAGAAATATGTGCTGTGGCATGTTCAAGGCAAATGCATGTTCATGCACAAACAATCTCTTGAAACATTTCCATTCCCCAGCAGTCATTTTATTACATTTGCTGAACTTACCTGCTGCAGGAAATACAAAACTAATTTTCTACCAGCATGCGACTGGCCGAACAGCAATGATTTTATGAAAGAGGAGAAAATGATGATGAGATGATTCAGCGATCCGAGCAAGCGAGAACACGATTCCTTCGAGCAAAATGCAACCGAAAATACACACCTGCTGAGTCAATGTTCTCCTCTTAGAGAAAATATTTCTTTTTGCCCCTGCTCTTTGAGGCATCAGGACAGCTTTGCCAGACAAAGGCAGTGACTCAGTTAAAGGAATTATTTCTTCATAGTGTAGCTCCCTAAGAGATGAACTAAGTTGTGACTTTGCAATCTCAGTACATTTCAATGTTTCCCATTTCTCACGGGCATTTGAAATCACCTCTTCTCTTTCGATGACTTTGGCTTTGTTTGCTTTCCAAACCATTGCAGCTTTACAAACTTGTTCAGTCACCTGATTGGACAGGATTTGCATTAATTTTGTCATTTTACTTTTGGTTGTCCTTTAGTCCTTTTCTTTTCAAAATGTCACTGTTCATAACTTAATGTATTAACCATGCTCAATTTATTTCCATACTACAATATTATGCACTTCTTATAGTAAATTATAGGGCTCCAGTAACAATAAATGCTACTAGTGCACGTGTTGCTCGACATCGAGCAATTTATTTTGATATAATACAAAAACTACATTCAGTGCTAAATCAATTAAATCCGACCAATCCAATATTGTGAATATCAGTGATCACTAAAAAACTACAGCTGTACGTTAACAGATGTTTAAAATCCTCAAACCAGTCTCAATGTTATTTTAATGGGGAAATTTCAAATTTAATTTGTGGATAGCGCCCTTATTTTAAGTCCGATTCTCATCAAATTTTGGCGGAAACAACTAAAGACCAAGCCCTATCCAACGACACAAAAAAGTTGAAAATCGGTTGAGAATTGTAGGAGGAGTTCTAAAGACAAAAAAACCCTTAGCGTATTAAATAAGTATAGATTTTTGCTAGTAACTTTAAAAGTTTGATGTTAGTTTCAATGCTCTTCAATATTCTTCACCTATCCCCCAAATAAATTTCAAACATTTGCCAATAAAATATTTTTTTACCCTGATTCAAGATCCTTTGGCAAGCACCTGTGAATGTTTTGCTAACTGTCTGACCATCTGTTGCTGCTATGTAACTCCTGAGTGTGCTATTCGTTAAGGTTATATATTTTTTTTCTTCAATTGACAATACCATATTAATTTCAACAAAAAAGAATTAACAAAAAACTAATCTAAAAAATAAATCTAATAATGAACAAATATTTATTTGGTTTATGTTATTTTATGGGCTTAACTCACATTTTTGCTTCTTTGGGATTTTCCAACAAATTAAAGAGCACATAAAAAAACAAAAAACAAATGACGATGAGAAAAGTTGCTAAGCTCTGATGAATCACAAGGGTTTTTTGTAAATATTTATAAGCATGTATATAGGGACGATAGTGTCTTTGTGTTTTTATATGTGTTTTCTTGAAATATTTAGGACTTTGATCAGTACCATGGATTAAGCATACTCCCCAAGCTTAATCTATGTCAGTACTAAATATGTATATAAAGTTAGTGAGGCTTATAAAATAATATGAATTATCTTAAACTTGTTATTTTAGAAGGAGAATTTATTTTTTTTTTCAAAGATAAGGTTTTATTCAGTAGGAAGATTATCGAAAGATTTTAATACCAAACACCGCTTTGAACAGAAAAATTCACAACGAATCAGCAACCAAACGACACAAATTGATAGTTTACTAACAACAAGTGGTTTCAGACCACCATATGGTCACCATCTTGCTTCTTCCTCACTTTATGAATTTATTGGATCAAACTCTCTCAAATAAAGGTCAGGCCTATATTTGATATTTTTAATTTAATAAATTCCTTCACATCTACAATAAATCAATATTGTAAGGGCTTTTTGGTACACAAACACCTTTGATCTTGGAATCCAGTTAAATATTCTGAGAATAAAATTATGATGATATAATGTAAAAAGGAAAGAAAAATTACATTATTTTCTTTACCGCTAATTTTTTACCTTTTGGTTCAACGATAGTGAGTCAGTCTACTTAAATCATACCAGCATAAATAAATTTAAGGTTACCAGCTATTAATTTAATGGTTCTAAAAATTTATTTTAAACCATCCTCAGTAGACTACTTTAACAAGGAATTTCTCAATGATACAACAACTGTTATTACAGATTAAAAATTTATGCTTGAATAGCTTAGCTTGTTTGTCTAATTCATAGATTTATAATTATTGTGTACCTATATATTATTTTTTTGTGTTTTTATTCATAAATTGGCTATATGAATAATAATTGAGGTTTAAGTAGTGTTGTTTTAAATTCAGTTTAGTGTTTATTGATTATTACTAAAAGTTAATATAACTAGTACGCAAGAAGTAATAGTTACTGGTATATTAAAAATAGCCTTTACGATTTTATCTCAAATTTAGCCAAACTAGCTTTCAGTGGAACCTGGATGAATCAAACCTCTAAAATAAAAATATTGAGTTAATGAAATATTTTCTCTGCCCCATAAATATTTTAAACCAACAATGTATGCAACATCACTCGATGCAAATTGCCTTACCACGTGAATTAGCTGTTTAATTTTTATTCCGAAACTATTAGCACACTCTGATCTTCACAGCCATGACTACTGTGATACATAACTTCGTTGCTGAACTTAACACTGAGTAGGACTTTATTTTTCAAGCCAGTAAGATGGAAAAATATGACTAAAGTGACAGAGTTTATAAAACAATTCCTTGGTTGAATCTCTTTGGTCTTAACAACACTTTGCATTAGAAACACCTCTCTCAGATTTGTCAAATTTTGTGCACATTGTTCTGTCAATCATAGTTTGTTCACGTGGTTTTGTGATTTAAGTTTCACAGCTTGGAGTTTCTTCATGTAAGACCATTGTATATTTTTATTCTTACTTTCTTTTTTTTAATATTTTATAAAATTTTGAATGGCAAAATATTTTATACTGATCCACTGCAGTTTGATTCATCCAAGTTTCTATATTTCTTAATAAAAAATTGCTAAAAAATCATAAGCTTAAGCTTTATATAAAGCTATATGAAGGTGTGCATTTTTGTGTATTTACAACATATAGTCTGTATATGTGCAAACTTTGTAATAGTAAAGTTAATAGTTATTAATATAAACTCAATTGCATGAAAGGTGGATTTCTAAATAGAAAGTTGAAATTTACACTCTCATTCAGTTGCTGTAAAAATAAGCAACACTGTTGAAAAGTGGTTAATCAAAACCTTGGTCAGTCAGTCAGTACCATGGCACACTTTGAGCAAGTGTTCACCAAATCACTATTTTGAGACAGGGACCTCACATTGTGGGTTGTAGGTGTGTAACTTGAATAGCCTCTGAATATGAAACCAAATTACTTAAGAGTTCAGATGGGTTTTCCCAGATAATTTGTCAAGCTCCCTCAATTTAAGATTATGTTTTAAATGCAAGGTTGAAACAAAGTTTCACCCACAATGTTACGTTTACTTAAATTTATTTTTAATTTCTAAAAAGCAAATTACAAAGCACAAACACCAAAACTCAAATTAACCTTTGGTAGAAAAAAAATATCATCCTGTCTAAACTTTTTCCACATTCTATTGCAATGATTGTCACATATTTAATTAGTCCCGAAGAAAGATTGTAGTCTTATATTTTGACGACTCAGTTTCAAAAAGATAAATATGACAAAAACCCTAGCCTGCACCTTGTTAAGATTTTGGCCATACAGCTTAGCCATCTACGAATGAGTAATAGAGAATTCTCTATAGCAATTATTTTATTATTAGCGGGTGTTGAATAAAAAGGGTGTAAACGTAAACAAAAATTATTTTCATTGAAAACTTTTAAACTTTGCACTTCAATGCAATACTGGGTGCAATTGTACTGGGTTAATGAATATGTAAATACCTTAGTAAAAAAAAAAAAAAATTAAAAGTTTAGGTGTCAACAACTCTTTTATATTATTTATGTTATACAAAAGTCTGGATCCAGGATTAAACCAGCCACATTACCACAAACATACCTGTTGGGAAATCGTCCTTTTTTTACTATAAGTGATGCGGCGAGCCTCAGCACGCTCTGGTAGATGCACAGCCCGAGCTGAAAGAGGCAGCTGGTCCTCTGGTGGAACAATGTCCTCACTCCGAAGGTCCTTGAGTGATGAGCTGTGCTTGCTCAGCAGCTGCTTGGTGGTCTGTGACCTGGACAAGATATCATTTAGGTGAGTGATGTGACCAATCTCAGCACAATTCTAGCTGACAAAGGCAGCTGATCCTCTGGTGGAACAATGTCCTCACTCCGGAGGTCCTTGAGTGATGAGCTGTGCTTGCTCAGCAGCTGCTTGGTGGTCTGTGACCTGGACAAGATATCATTTAGGTGAGTGATGTGACCAATCTCAGCACAATTCTAGCTGACAAAGGCAGCTGATCCTCTGATGGAACAATGTCCTCACTCCGAAGGTCCTTGAGTGATGAGCTGTGCTTGCTCAGATAGCCTTAACTTCACAACAGACTTGGTCGGTCGAGACTATCGACCAACATATCACGCTTTTTTGACCACACACTGACACACTATACTGTCGAAAGGAATATCGTATCAAGGCCAGCAGGCAGATGACAGTGACAGCGAAGCGAAAATAAGTGGTGAGCGATTATATGGAGAGATCATTGCAATTAATTGCAAAGCGATGGTGGGTGTTTTATCTCAACACTTATTAGATTTTAGAAAAGTGGGTTGTGATGAAGTGTGCGGTAATTTAAAATCAAAAGGGGACTAGTATAACTGTAAAATTTTGTTTGTCAATAAAATCATTGAGTCAGTTTACAAATTTTTATAACAATCAACAACAGTCAGTTTGTAAGGTGAGAGTTATTCGGGCTCTCTTATTGGCTTTTCCTTTATACTCAGTCAACGACTTCTTCAGTATTCCTAGGGAGACTGTGAGTACTTTTTTGACATTGTTTGATGAGTTTTGAGTTCTGTTTTTGCATGGTTTTGTTCCTTGTGCATGATTTGCCATTTTGATTTGTTTTCACATAAAGTTAGTCATAAGTTTGTGAGGATGCCAGGGGGGGTCCAGATTGAAAATGACGTTAGAGTAATGTGCAAGGGGGGGGGGGGTTGGCTTTGATATGACGTCATGGGAAAAATTTTGTTTTACATCAAATTTTGACAGTAAAACAATGATAAATTCGTACACAATTCAACTATCTAAAATAATTATCTAAGAAAATACACTAGACTGCTTTTAGGAGTAGTTTTATAGTTTATTTTTTTATTGAGAAAGTCATTTATGCATTATTTCTGAAGGTAAATTCATATATGATTGGTCGTTTTTAGTTTATAAGGTAGTGTTCATCTTCAGACCAAGGTAGGTAAGGTAAGTAGGAAGAGTGATACAGCGTGAGGGTACTACAGTGGTTTGTAAATGAAAATATCCAGTTTGAATAGTTCTTTCAACAAACTACCGCCAAAATGGGGTTCAAAAGTTAATTGATAGTCTCTGTTGTGAAGTTAAGGCTATCCTGGTGCTTGCTCAGCAGCTGCTTGGTGGTCCGTGTCCTGGACAGGATATTCAGGTGAGTGATATGGCGAGCTTTAGCACACTATATAGTGAATGGCATAGCTAAAGTTTATCATTGAAGGTACAATGATGAGCAAGATATGTAATAATAACACAAGCTGTGCAACAAATGATAATATTTTACCTTGATTTATATGAATTTTCTTGTAGTGTTAAAAAATGCAGTGGTTTTCCTTAAATAATACGAGGGCTATTCAGAAAGTAAGGAATGTTTCCATCTTACGCCGTTAGGCGCGGGCGTATCGCCTATATTAGGATATGAGAGCGCTCGGGGCCTCAGTGGCTATCCAGCCGTGACGCTAGGAGCATTGTCGCACTGGCAGTTTTCTAAAGATAAGGTGGTGAACACCAAAGGGCAAAAGTTGTTAGAGCTTTTCGAGGACTCGGGCCACATAATTTTAAATGGGAGAACTACAGGTGATAATGAAGGGGAATTTACGTTTATAAGTACGGTAGGGACCTCAGTTATTGATCTAGCAGCGGTTCCAATTCATTGCATTGACGCAATAACACATTTTAAAGTAATTGCTCACGCGGGTTCAGATCATTTGCCAGTTGATATGGGTGTGAAAATGAAAGTAGGGGGAGGTGGGGAAGATTGTGTCAACCATCCATCCTTGCTGCCTAGATTAAAGTGGACCGAGCATGATAACACCCACTTTAAACAAAAAGTTGAAAATGCCCTAGTAAACCTCGAAATCTCTGACAACAATGATGTTAACATAGATAAGATAACTAAATTGATAAAGGAATCAGCATATTGAAAAGACAACAATATGAATGGTAGGCTTTTTACTAAAAAACAGCCTTGGTTTGACAAGGAATGTTTTACACTCAGAAATAGAGTGTTTAGTTTACTAAAATTGTTTAGAAAAACTAATACTATCACAAATCAGCTGTCATATTTAGAAGCCGCTAAGATGTATAAATTGTTATGTAAAAGGAAAAAGCAGAATTTTAGAGATAACTTAATTGAATGTATAATTAATAGCAAGGATGGCAAAAAATTATGGATGGCTATTAATAGTTTTCGTGCTTTTGAAAAAAAAAAAAACCAATGGCTAATTTAGAGCCTGGGACTTGGGTGACTCATTTCAAAGCCTTATTGAATCCCCCCGTGGCATCGAAATCCATCAGTTTTGCGGAGCCCCTGGTGTTTAATGAAATGCTGGACAGGATATTCACTTTACAGGAATTAAAATCTGTGTTGAGTAGAGTAAAAAACAACAAAGCCCCGGGGGAAGACGGAGTACCGTATGAGTTTTTTTAAAACGCGCCGGATTCGTTGCTGAAAATTTTGGTAGATATATTCAATAGCATTTTTAAAGGTGGGGTCCCAAATAGTTTCAAGAAATCTGTTATTTTTCCACTACATAAAAAGGGGGATTTTAATGTCGTACAAAATTACAGGGGACTTTCTTTCATAAATAGCACTTCAAAGTTATATTCGTGCCTTTTGTATGGTAGGTTGTGCGACGTGCCAAACGCGCTTGCGCTTGTCCCAGCTAGTTCGGTGGAGAAGGGTGGGGTTCAAAATCAGCTTAAGTCTAACTCGATGACTCCAACTTATTTTTGATACTGGTGCCTCCTAATACTACCTACGAGGGCTGGTAATTGTTGTCCGACAAGGGCGCCACCTTATTATCAGGTCCTCTTCATGGAGACAGCAACAAGGAATCTGTCCCTCCTGAACCGTAGTACCACTCGTAAGGCAGATTTTGTTACCAACAAAAGTTAAAGTTTCGTGCATGGGCCAAGGGAATACTTATAGCTATTAATACCAAGTTATTACCAAATACCAATCAATATAAATTATGTCTACCCAAGGCAGATCAAAATTCTTGTTGCCAGTCAGGCAATATTTGTTCAAAATTGAGAAAAGACAAGAAATTACTGAAATTGTAAACTACTTTTGACCACAATAAGCTCTATTTCTTAAATTGAATGAAAAATAAACTATTTAATGAAAACTTTCAAACTTTCAGAACACTTCACAAGATAATGTTACTGAATTTACTAATTATGTCTTGATTCTCTAACACTAGTGGGGGAAATCTGAATCAAATCCAAGTGTGATTAACAGAAATCTTTAATGAGATTTTACTGAAGGCGTTAATGTTAAACAAGTGAGTATAACACCTTAAGATCAACAGTTGTATCCATACATTGAGCAAAGAAAATTACACATTATTCCCAAGTCAGAGAAATCTTAACTTCTAATACTCTGATTGTATAACTTCAATCTTAATACTTTCACAAATGTTTACCCTGGGTGGCCACCGAATAAAGATATATGACATACAATTATACCCCTAAACACAAAATAATATTACACACACACAAAGCCTTAAACTAAGAATATCAATGGTGAGGCGAAGTATCCCGTGAGGCACTGTTGTACACCACACTATGTGTCCTCAGCTCAAGGTCCAAGTATGCCTGAGATCCTGTGGAAGATCACACCCAAGAATGTCTCAATAGAAATTAACAAGATATGGGGACTTATCGAATTGATGACCCGTCAATCCAGATGCCGGATCAGGGTCCCCGGGGCTGGGGAAGGGCTGCCAGTCCAGTGGTAGGGCAGTCGCAACTCAGTATGGGGGGGGGGACACCAGGCCAGGTCGAGATAGGGCAGTGGCAGAGGGCGTCAGCACTCCCAAATGGTAGCAGATACAGGAAATTGTCCCACAAGGCCAGAACCTCAGCAGTAGGCCCCAAAGAAAAACCCTAGAAAAGCCCTACATGAATAGCATTGTTTCAAGACTAAAAATATTTACTATTAATCCCAATTGAAAACTTTTCAATTTAAAATGATTCAAAATCTTACTGCTAATACAATTGGTCATATAAATAGTTTAGTTTAGACAACATGATGTATAAAGAGAAAATTAAATGTTATTATCTCAACTGACCCACATTCCGAGCTTGACTTAATGAAAATTAATTACTTGATAAGACCCATAAGGTACTTGGTGGCACTAACAGAGACTGTGATCCACATTATTTATCTTTAACTATTCAATGGTATACCCTGTACAGCATCAGGCCAATAACAGGAAATATATATTTAAATCGACATATTATTTGAGAGGAAAATCTTTCTTGTATATCTTCTACTGAATACAACAGAGTATTCACTATAAATAGGCTCTATATTACAATTAAAATTACAAAATTAAAGTTATATTCTTGATATGAATTAATTGAAAATAAATTCAATGTGACATTTAATACAATCAGTTTACCAAATATCTGAATTTTTTGCTTGGCCTTTTAAAGAAATTACTTTTAACACTTATATCCACTGTAAAATTGTTGCTAAAAATCATTATGAAACAACAATAACCCTCAGGAAATATGAATACTTCAATATTATCTCCATTAAACTGAATAAATTATTGGGAAAACATTTATGACACAAAGTAATATTCACATATAGCACATCTTAGTACAAAATAAAATATATGGGCTAGAAATTCTACTGAATTTTAATTAAAATTCAAATTTACATTCTTTGGTTTAAACAAACCTTTACTAATACTTTAATGCTAGGCATTTTATTCATGAATATTATTATGTTCCACCAGCATCTGGCTCTTCCAGATAGAAATATTCTACTTTAAATTTAATTAATTGGCCAAATTATGATTAAAATTTATACTGTCTACTCCATGATCCATAGTTGGTTAGCAGGGCATTAGATATAATATTTAATAAAGTTACAGGAAAATCTTACAAGCTTTATGATAATTAAATCTGGTTGACAACATGAAACTTATTGGCACTACACATAATAACCTTTATATTAAACACTTTTAAAATATTTAATCGTACATGAACACTTCAAAATTAAATGTTGCAGGAATAATCAGAATTGAGGTTGTCTTTACTCTCTTTAACACATTTGGCTGACAAAAGAAAAAATAATCATTACAACATCAAACTGAATTTTCAAATTCTAAATCTATATTCTGCTTTGATTTTTTTTTTTTATACCCTATCAAGCCTAATATAATTATTACATTTTATTTTTACATTAAAACATTTTTACTCACTGGTCCATGCAGGAATGATTTGCACGTGTACTTCAGAAACTAAGTTTTAAACTTTAAAAATTTATTCGGAAATAATTACTTGGGTGTCAATAAATAATGAAAATAAATAACAAATTTTTTAATCTGCCTTACCTCTTCCCAAATTTTTTATATCCTCACACGGAGAGTAAAGGGTCTCAGCAACAATGTTCCAGGCAACTTTTCACTAGGCGGTTCAGATCCCAAAAGAAAGAGACGAAAGCGCTCGGCTGACCCTTGGCCTCCCGGCCGGTGCAAGCATGAACGGCAGCGCAGCGGTTGACTCGGCAATCAGTCACGTAGGCCCCTAATCCTCTGGCTACGGCTTTACGGCATTTTCAATACGCCTACAACTCCTGGTCGGCAAAGAGTGATACACCGGTGCTACCAAAATAGTTTCGGCCGGGTAGGGGCGCGCAACCCTCCCGTGAAATTACGTTAAGTTGATCAGACTTAACTGCCGATCAGTTTTATGGCAAACAAACGTTGCACACACCCCCTCGCCAGAAGAAAATTGCCTCAATTTTCTCAACTTCTAGTTGTAGGGTTTGAGGTCCGAGACGTGCCATGTACCAATTGCGTTTCCAGCCAAGTCGTGGAGTTCATAGACCACGGAGGAGATCTTCTTAAAGACAACATAAGGGCCGGTGTATCTTGGTGCCAGTTTTGCCGAGTAGTAGGCCGCTGCGTTGGACTGGGGAAAATTTCTTTTCCAGACAAGAGCTCCTTCCTTGAAGACTACCTCCTTCCTTCTCAAATTATACCTCTCGGCATTCTTCTCATGGTCCTTTTGCAGTTTTCCGCTCACTTCCCTGTAAATCTTCTCTAATTCCTTCCATTTCTATCCATATTGGGTAGAACTCCCTATTAGTGGCATTTCTTCAGAGGAGTTGTCAGGATCCGCCTCTTCATTCGTAGCGATCAACTCTCTCCCGAAATTCAAATAGGCAGGGCTATAGCCAGTAGCTTCGTGTTTGGCCGACCTGAGAGCAAATCCGTACTTGGCGATATTACGGTCCCAGTGGCGGTGATTGTCTCCGATATATGCCCTGAGCATAGGTCCGAGAGTCTTGTTGACTCGTTTGGTGGGGTTGGCTTGGGCGTGCCGTCTAGCATTATATAACATTTTGATATTGTAGCTCCTGGCCAAATCTCGTACTGGTTTTCCTACAAATTCTGATCCATTATCGCAGATAATATACGAAGGTACGCCAAACAACATAAATACATTCTCTTCCAGCTTCTTGGCAACAGCACTAGCGGAAATCTCCCTTAGTGGAAACAATAAGGGGAATTTGGTAAAAGTGTCCATCACAACTAATAAATATTTATGCCCAGCGGAGGACCTTGGTAAAGGGCCCAGTATATCAGCGCTTATCATCTCAAAAGGTCGGTCCACCCCACGATAAGAGCCCATGAACCCTGATGGTTTCTGTTGGTCGTATTTAACCTGTTGACACACCTTACAGTTGTTTACATAACGGGCTATGTCCTGCCTCATCTTGGGCCAGTAGTATTTTGTCTGAATCCTAGCATAAGTCTTATTGATTCCCAGGTGACCAGCAGTTGGCTCATCGTGATACTGTGACAACACCCGGCCTCGATTTCCCTTGGCAACCACCTTCTTCCATCCATCCTTGTCATCATCAGGTTTCTTGTTAGAAACAAATTTCCAAAGGTGTCCATCAAGAACTTTCCAGCAGGGATAGCTTCCAGGTCTCTTTTCCACTTCCTGGCACATTCTGGCATACCATTTGTCTCTTCCATTCGCTAAGTCTTCTCTAACGGCGGGATCTTCTTGAATGCCTTCTCTTGTTGGTCTCTCCTCCTCTTGTACTTCACCTTCTTCTGGATGAGTTAAAACGTTCACTTGGGTATCCTCTTCTTCTCCCAGCAAGGCCGCTCTAGATAAGAGGTCAGGCACGACATGTTCTTTCCCCTTCCTATGGACCAAATCAAAGCTATAGGGCTGTAGACGAAGAGCCCACCGTGCCAGTCTTCCCTGTGGGTCTTTTAGATTATGCAACCACAGTAGGCTGTAGTGGTCGGTGACGACGGTGAAGTGTGTCCCTTCGATGTACGGTCGAAATCGCTCTACTGCCCAGATCACCGCTAAACATTCACGCTCTGTAGCGGAATACTTCTGCTCAGTCCTTGACAAGGTGCGACTAGCGTAAGCGATGACATTTTCCCCAATTGACTGGCCGGTTGAACTATCCTGGGTATCACTTTGCTGACTTAAAACGGCACCTAGACCTACTCCTGAAGCATCGCATGAGACAGTGAAAGGTTTTGAGAAGTCAGGACAAGTTAAAATTGGTGCTTTCACCAAACAAGACCTAATGTCCTCAAATGCCTTCTGGGCTTCTTCTCCCCATTCAAATCTCTGTTTCTTCTTAAGAAGTCTAGTGAGGGGGTACAGTCGAGTGGCAAAGTCGGGTATGAAGCGTCGATACCACGAAGCTGTACCACAGAACTGCCGTACTGCTTTCTGATTTCTGGGCACAGGTATATTAACGATCGCTTCAACCTTCCCTGGATCGACACGGAGGCCTTCTCTGTCCACAATGTACCCTAGGTAATGGAGCTCCGGTCGACAAAAGTGGCACTTATCAGCATTAACGGTCAATTTGGCGGCTTTCAGGCGTTGAGCTATCTTCTCAAGGACCTCCAGGTGAAGTTTAAACGTTGGGGTTACTACCACAATGTCATCAAGATACACAAACACGTTCGGCTCCAGATCAGCCCCCAGGACAGAATCAATAAATCTCTGCCAAGTGGCCGGGGCATTATGGAGACCGAAGGGCATGGTGACAAACTCGAAGAGTCCTCTTCCGGGCACGGTAAAGGCAGTCTTTTCTCTGCTTTCCGGGGACAGCGGAATTTGCCAATAAGCAGATTTAATGTCGAGAGAGGAAAGATACTGGGCATCTCTTAAACGGTCGAGAATAGTAGTAACAAAAGGCAGCGGATAAGCATCACGTTTGGTGACAGAATTGACCTTGCGAAAATTCACGCAGAAACGCTTTGTGCCATCCGGCTTATCGATGAGGACAATGGGGGAGGACCAAGCGCTTTTTGACGGTTGGACGACACCAAGCTCTAACATTTTGTCCAGCTCATCGTTGACAATCTTGAGGCGGGCCGGTGACATTGGATAATGCCTCTGCTTAATGGGGACTGCATCACCCGTATCAATGATGTGCTCCACTAAAGTGGTCCTACCAAGAGCTACACCTTCCTTCGGGAAATGCTTCTTGATGAAATCTTCTAGTTCTCTCTGTTCTTCTACAGTAAGGTGTTCTTCTGACTTAATACCACTGGCACTCTCGAGTGATGCTATTCCTGCCGCAGGCTTTGAAAATTCCCAAGTCGTGTTGGACATATTCATTACTAATTGCATCGAGTTCCAAAAATCTATACCGAGGATTAAATTATGCTTTAAGGTAGGTACTATTACCACAGGCACATCTCTAGTCCGGTCTTCTAAAGTAATGGGTACTATCAATTGACCAGCAATCAAGTGTTTCTTAGCATCAGCAGTCTCCATCCAACGATTCTCAGTCTTCCTGGCCCTATGAAGAAATTTTTCTATCAACCAAATTCCATCTCCTCCAATCACCGTATGGGAAGCTCCAGAATCCAGGAGCGCTCTAACCTTTTTGCCAAAAATTCGCACATCCAAATACGGTCGCCTATCATTAGCTTTAAACTTCAGAAGGTAGTCAACTTGAAAGTTGTTTTCGTGATTTTCCATCTGGGAGCCAACCTTAGTCTGGAAGTTGACCCCCAGCCTTACAAGTTTTTTGGCGTGCATTTACTGCACTTCGCCTTGATCACCTCAGGTTGGCCACAACCGTAGCAGAATCTCTTTTTCTCCTCAGTACAGGATGTGTAACGATGACCGGTTACTCCACAATTCCAACACTTAAGTGCGGGATTAGATCTTCCAGGCTGAATAGCTGCTACCTTTGTAGGTGGAAAACTCCGTTGTTTCTGTGCTCGGGCGCAGGCCAAGTCAGGTTCGAGGGGCGATGCAACTCCGGGGAATGACCTGGGCAAGGTTAGTCTCAAACGTCCTACTTCGGCTTTTCTTCCCATCAACCGAAGTTCTTCGATACTGTTGATTTCAAACATAGCGAGTCTATCCTGTAATTGAGGATGGAGGTTATGATATATCTGTTTCAATCTAACTACTTCTGGTACCTTCACTGCAAGCCGGGAGTATAAACCCTCCATCGCCGCAATATACATATCAATTGGTTCCTGCTCGCCTTGCATTCTACTGAATATTTCATGTTGAAGCCTGAACTCGTAGTCCGGAGCTTGGAAAACCGTCCTCATTTCTTTACGTAATTCTCTCCATGAATGGATCCTCGCTATTGTTGACCGATACCACACAAGTGCAGAGCCTTCAAACAAGTCCACCGCTGAGTTGAATAATTCCTGCTCACTTACTCCTCGAGCTCTCCTTAGCTCTTCCACTCTTTCAAGAAATGAGCCAATACTTTGTTTACTTTCATTGTTGAACTTTACTCCCCACTTATAGACAGGGACCGATTTGGATTTCAGATTTGGATTACTGGAATGTGATACCATAGCTGCATTGATGTTGGGACGACTCAAAGAAAACATTTCCTGGTTGACCTTCAGTGCAGGAATACTCAAAATATCCACTTGTTTGTCCTTGATGGTTTGCCCATTTTCCGGGGCTGAATTGAACAGTTCCTGTGAAGTTTGAAATTTATCTTCTAAATTATGCTCCGTTCCCAGGTTGGCGTTTGACTCCGGCACCAATAATGTCTTAGATCCCTTTTCTTCCACCGTGACATTTTTCCCTTTGAGACAGTCGACTAGATTCTTAGTTTTTTCCAATAATTCCGCTTTCTTCTGTTCCGCTTCCTCCCCAGCAGAAGTTCCTATCGGAATGCGCTCCACTCGCATGTAGAGATGATATAACCTAGCAGTAAGCCTCTGGTGTTCATAGTCTTTCCCATTGCCGTCATATTCCTCCACCAATGATGCCAGATCCTCAAATTTTTCCTTACATTTCTCCAACTCTGAATCTGCATCCAAAGCATTAATAACGTCCTCTTTCAATAAGACATTGGTCGCAAAGCACTGGTTAAGCCTTTTCCTAAGATCATCCGCAGTGCCCTTATAGTCCGCACCTCTTATCATCAACTCATAGGCTACCTCATCCTTCCTTAACTGATTAGCCGCCATATTGATTGCAGTTCCAAACAGCAACAGAAAAACTCATACAAGACTGGGCATGTAAACAACTATTCCTTCAACATTTACAAATTTTCCCATGTAACACAAAACAACATCAACAACAAAATCCTAAGTCAACAGCCAGTACAAAATTTATACCAAAATCGCTTCAATATTCTTAACTAATCCTTATAAAACTATCATTTTCTTACAAAGCCCCACGTTCAGGGCGCCATTTGCGACGTGCCAAACGCGCTTGCGCTTGTCCCAGCTAGTTCGGTGGAGAAGGGTGGGGTTCAAAATCAGCTTAAGTCTAACTCGATGACTCCAACTTATTTTTGATACTGGTGCCTCCTAATACTACCTACGAGGGCTGGTAATTGTTGTCCGACAAGGGCGCCACCTTATTATCAGGTCCTCTTCATGGAGACAGCAACAAGGAATCTGTCCCTCCTGAACCGTAGTACCACTCGTAAGGCAGATTTTGTTACCAACAAAAGTTAAAGTTTCGTGCATGGGCCAAGGGAATACTTATAGCTATTAATACCAAGTTATTACCAAATACCAATCAATATAAATTATGTCTACCCAAGGCAGATCAAAATTCTTGTTGCCAGTCAGGCAATATTTGTTCAAAATTGAGAAAAGACAAGAAATTACTGAAATTGTAAACTACTTTTGACCACAATAAGCTCTATTTCTTAAATTGAATGAAAAATAAACTATTTAATGAAAACTTTCAAACTTTCAGAACACTTCACAAGATAATGTTACTGAATTTACTAATTATGTCTTGATTCTCTAACACTAGTGGGGGAAATCTGAATCAAATCCAAGTGTGATTAACAGAAATCTTTAATGAGATTTTACTGAAGGCGTTAATGTTAAACAAGTGAGTATAACACCTTAAGATCAACAGTTGTATCCATACATTGAGCAAAGAAAATTACACATTATTCCCAAGTCAGAGAAATCTTAACTTCTAATACTCTGATTGTATAACTTCAATCTTAATACTTTCACAAATGTTTACCCTGGGTGGCCACCGAATAAAGATATATGACATACAATTATTCCCCTAAACACAAAATAATATTACACACACACAAAGCCTTAAACTAAGAATATCAATGGTGAGGCGAAGTATCCCGTGAGGCACTGTTGTACACCACACTATGTGTCCTCAGCTCAAGGTCCAAGTATGCCTGAGATCCTGTGGAAGATCACACCCAAGAATGTCTCAATAGAAATTAACAAGATATGGGGACTTATCGAATTGATGACCCGTCGCTCCAGATGCCGGATCAGGGTCCCCGGGGCTGGGGAAGGGCTGCCAGTCCAGTGGTAGGGCAGTCGCAACTCAGTATGGGGGGGGGGGGGACACCAGGCCAGGTCGAGATAGGGCAGTGGCAGAGGGCGTCAGCACTCCCAAATGGTAGCAGATACAGGAAATTGTCCCACAAGGCCAGAACCTCAGCAGTAGGCCCCAAAGAAAAACCCTAGAAAAGCCCTACATGAATAGCATTGTTTTAAGTCTAAAAATATTTACTATTAATCCCAATTGAAAACTTTTCAATTTAAAATGATTCAAAATCTTACTGCTAATACAATTGGTCATATAAATAGTTTAGTTTAGACAACATGATGTATAAAGAGAAAATTAAATGTTATTATCTCAACTGACCCACATTCCGAGCTTGACTTAATGAAAATTAATTACTTGATAAGACCCATAAGGTACTTGGTGACACTAACAGAGACTGTGATCCACATTATTTATCTTTAACTATTCAATGGTATGCCCTGTACAGCATCAGGCCAATAACAGGAAATATATATTTAAATCGACATATTATTTGAGAGGAAAATCTTTCTTGTATATCTTCTACTGAATACAACAGAGTATTCACTATAAATAGGCTCTATATTACAATTAAAATTACAAAATTAAAGTTATATTCTTGATATGAATTAATTGAAAATAAATTCAATGTGACATTTAATACAATCAGTTTACCAAATATCTGAATTTTTTGCTTGGCCTTTTAAAGAAATTACTTTTAACACTTATATCCACTGTAAAATTGTTGCTAAAAATCATTATGAAACAACAATAACCCTCAGGAAATATGAATACTTCAATATTATCTCCATTAAACTGAATAAATTATTGGGAAAACATTTATGACACAAAGTAATATTCAAATATAGCACATCTTAGTACAAAATAAAATATATGGGCTAGAAATTCTACTGAATTTTAATTAAAATTCAAATTTACATTCTTTGGTTTAAACAAACCTTTACTAATACTTTAATGCTAGGCATTTTATTCATGAATATTATTATGTTCCACCAGCATCTGGCTCTTCCAGATAGAAATATTCTACTTTAAATTTAATTAATTGGCCAAATTATGATTAAAATTTATACTGTCTACTCCATGATCCATAGTTGGTTAGCAGGGCATTAGATATAATATTTAATAAAGTTACAGGAAAATCTTACAAGCTTTATGATAATTAAATCTGGTTGACAACATGAAACTTATTGGCACTACACATAATAACCTTTATATTAAACACTTTTAAAATATTTAATCGTACATGAACACTTCAAAATTAAATGTTGCAGGAATAATCAGAATTGAGGTTGTCTTTACTCTCTTTAACACATTTGGCTGACAAAAGAAAAAATAATCATTACAACATCAAACTGAATTTTCAAATTCTAAATCTATATTCTGCTTTGATTTTTTTTTTTTATACCCTATCAAGCCTAATATAATTATTACATTTTATTTTTACATTAAAACATTTTTACTCACTGGTCCATGCAGGAATGATTTGCACGTGTACTTCAGAAACTAAGTTTTAAACTTTAAAAATTTATTCGGAAATAATTACTTGGGTGTCAATAAATAATGAAAATAAATAACAAATTTTTTAATCTGCCTTACCTCTTCCCAAATTTTTTATATCCTCACACGGAGAGTAAAGGGTCTCAGCAACAATGTTCCAGGCAACTTTTCACTAGGCGGTTCAGATCCCAAAAGAAAGAGACGAAAGCGCTCGGCTGACCCTTGGCCTCCCGGCCGGTGCAAGCATGAACGGCAGCGCAGCGGTTGACTCGGCAATCAGTCACGTAGGCCCCTAATCCTCTGGCTACGGCTTTACGGCATTTTCAATACGCCTACAACTCCTGGTCGGCAAAGAGTGATACACCGGTGCTACCAAAATAGTTTCGGCCGGGTAGGGGCGCGCAACCCTCCCGTGAAATTACGTTAAGTTGATCAGACTTAACTGCCGATCAGTTTTATGGCAAACAAACGTTGCAGTTGAATGAGTGGGTAAATTATTGGAACATTTTAACAGAATTTCAGGCTGGATTCCGTAAGGGGTACTCAACCGTAGACAATGTTTTTAATTTAACAAACATGATAAAACTCCGATTAGCAACAAAGGGTAATAAATTATACACTTTCTTTATAGACTTCTCGGCTGCTTTCGATACGATTGATAGGAGGGCACTGTTTTATAAGTTATCAAACATGGGAGTATCGACGCGCATGGTGTCGGCGTTACGGGCGCTGTACGACGGCACAGAGTCAGGAGTGTGGTATAAGGGCGGAGTCACCGAGTATTTTGAAACACAAAAAGGCTTAAAACAATGATGTGCGCTTTCTCCTTTGTTGTTTACTTTGTTTATAAATGACATGCACGAGAATATTTTTGGGGGCTGTTTATTCGGGGAAACTAGAGTAAATGCTTTGTTGTACGCTGATGACGTGGTATTATTGGCACCGACAGCGACGTCTCTCCAACTCATGATCAATAATCTAGAAAAGTATTTTGATTTGTGGGGTTTGCAATTAAATTTAAACAAGTCAAAAATTGTAGTTTTTAGAAATGGAGGGAGAATTAAAGATTGTGAAAGATGGTTGTATAGGGGAAATGCAATAGAAGTGGTGAATAGTTATAAATATCTGGGAATTGAGTTGACTTCTAAATTATCTTGGGAATATTTTCTAAATTCAAAGGCAGCTAGTGCGAAACTAGCAGTCAATACCATATGGCGGAATTATTTTGCGGCAACCGGAATTTCTTTGAATGCCAAGTTTAGCTGTTTTTATTCAGTGATTAGATCAACAATTTGTTATGGATGTCAGGTATGGGGCTACCAACGGAGCGAAAAAGTAGAGGGAGTTTTGGGCCTTTTCATAAAGAAATTGTTTCAGTTGCCAAGTAATATTCCTAATTATGCTTTGCTTTTAGAAACTGGGATCGAATCAATATTTATTTACACTTTGAAGATGAATTTAAACTACTTAATCCGTTCTTTGTCTTTATCAAATGATCGCCTGCCATACATTCTTGCAAAACAAGTCATTGGAAAAAATGTATACTGGTGCCAAGAGTGGCGAAGAATGGGGCGCGCACTCGGGATAGAGGTCGCAATGGAGGGTGACGCAGGTGGAGTGGGGGCGTCGCTGACGGCGGTGATGGAGGCGGTCAGAGCGGCCGAGAGTCGGGCGGTCATAGAGGTGGCGCGGAATGCCCGCTATCACCGGTTGTACGCGTCCTTGAACTTGACACTGGGGGACGGGTCTTATCTTTGTGATATGATGTCATTAAGGGCGATGAGATGGATTTTTAAAGCACGGGCGGAGGCGATAAGTTTAAATTATAAACCTTGGGTTGAAAATCAAAATTACACTTGCAGTTTGTGTAATATGGGAGAAAATGAGGATGTTTTTCATTTTGTGGGTAAATGTCCAATTTTTTCAAATATTAGAGAGAGATTCCTTCATAAAAGGGAACTATCAATGCAAGATTTTTATTCATACTTAAATGGGCGGGACTGGCGGGGTCTTGGGTATTATCTTATGAATGCGTGGAAGTATAGATGGGATTTGGTGTCAGAATTTAATTTTTAAAATAAATGAAAACATATAGATTTTGCCATCCTCAAAAATGGTTTCTAGGTTTAGTTGGTCCATTAACTTTAAATATGCTTATTTTTATATTTTCATAATATGCGTAAAAAATAAATAAATATGAATTACTGTATTAATATTAATATTTACTTTTTACTGATGATTTATGGTATGTTCATGTGTGTTTACTTGTTACAAAACAATTGCATTCATTATTGTTGTCAACCCAGCAGACAGTCCATTGGACTATTGCTGCACCAGTGCAGTGAAATGTTGTTGTCAAAAAGCATTGAAAAATATGTTTAGTATAGGAATTTCGTTTAAGTTATTTTGTTTAAGTTATTAATTAATTTAGCTAATTTAGCATATTAATTTTTCTGAAAGCATTTTGTACTCAATGTTATGATTGAAAAATAAAGCACTGTTTCATTTCATTTCATTTCACTGGCAGTTTTCTTTATTTTTAAATTCAAAATAGCTGCTCCTGTAAAAAATCCAGCCAGGTGCAAAGTACGATTGGTAACACATTTTTGTTGGCAAAAAACTTAAAACCGATAAAGATTTATTCAGAAATAAATATAAGGTACATGTATACGTACAGGTACATGTACATGTACAGGGCGATGTACATCGCCCCTGCCGTGTCGTTCATTAATATTGTTTTTGGCCAAATTAAATGTATGTGTGCGTGTCCGTATATCGTGTATAGTGTTGTGTATTTGTGTAACATTTTAAACTATGACGACTTCTACATGGAAGAAAACGTTCTTGTAGGTCCGTTGATGGAACTTTGAAGTTCCGAAACCACGTGGTAGCCATAAAGGATACCAATTTGGACCCATGACGGAATTGAGGTAATCTAACCTTATATTTATTTCTGAAATTCAGTGGTCCTGAGCCTCAACAACAAACATGAAAAAGATTTATTGAAAAGTGTGCGAGGTATATGGGAACAATGTCTTGAATGAAAGTTCTGTGCTTAAGTTGTGTATTCAGTTTACAAATGACCGAACCTATGTTCTTGATGAGCAGTAGAGTGGACGACCTAGCATTGTGACTGACGAACTGGTTACTAAAGTTGACGAGAAGATCCGTGAAAACCGCTGCTCCACCATAACGGAGCTTTCGTTATTTTTCCCTCAAGTTTCATGGACTTTGCTGTGTTGAAATTTAAAGAATAAAAATCGATAAATCCCTATCGGTTTTAAGTTTTTTGCCATAAAAAACCGTGTTACCGATCGCACTTTGCAACTGGCGGGATTTTTTATAGGAGCGGCCATTTTGAATTTAAAAATAAAGAAAACTGGCAGCGCGACAACGCTTCTACTGTCACCGCTGGATAGCCACTGAGGCTGAGGCTCATACCCTAATATAGGCGATACGCGCGCGCCTAACGGCGTAAGACGGAAACGTTCCTGACTTTCTGAATAGCCCTCGTACATATTAATAAACTCATCTTTAATTTTAAACAATTTTCATAGAAACATTTTTTGTTTTAACCACGCTAGTCACTTCATACCACATTAATATACACACCTAAATAAAATGGCTAACCTAAAATACACAAATAAAACACAAATTAAAAACAAATAACATTGGTATACAGATTCCGTACATGTAAACAATTGCAATTTCAAAATAAATAAAAATAATTTGGATAAAATGATGAAATACTATATTTAAATGTATTAAGAATCAGGTTGTAAAATTAACAACAGGCAACAAAACAGATATAAATTAAATGGATGAAACTGGATCACCTGACTCCAAATGCTTCTAAATTCAAGAGATTACAATAAACACGTCATGATTTCCACTTTCTCACGATACAATACACAGATTTTTACTGCTTCACGACGGAGTAGAGTGGTTCCACCTCACCTGAGCAGTTCCCAGTTAGTGCGGGCGTTACAGATGATCTCCTCTCGCTTGGTCTCCTCCTCCAGAGTGATGCCAGCACTGAGATGGGAGAACACGGCGCAGGTTTGTTCCTTGTTGGCGCGCCACGCCATCGCGGCCTTCCGTACTTGGTCTGAAACCTGTGTTACGCCACACCATCCATTGGCAACCATGTTGAAAATTTGTACTTTATATTTTTTCATGTTACCAGAACAAATTAAAGAGGGGTTTGATAGTGGCTTTAATTCGGGACAATTTAAGTCCCTGATATGTTACAAGAAGGTAACCATAGTAAAAGATTTAATCAAGTTGATTACATTGAAGATTGAAAGCTCTTGACGTGAAAACTCCATAAATCAGATAATTGTATCAGATAACTGATATATACTTAACCTTGACATTTTAGTGGTGGACACATGATTACATTTAGGAATATTAATTTATAAGCAGCATTTCTCATTTAAAGTATTGAGGGAAGATAGGTAATAAAAAAACTAAAGGATATTATAGACTTGAGCCGAGTGAGCGTACAGGGAGTGAGTGTAGCGAACAAGCTCACCAAATATCTCTACCTTTTATTTTCTCAGCAGTATAGTTGGATGGTTGGAAAGCAACTCTACAGGTGAAAAAGTTGTAGAAAAAGTATCTTAATGACTCAATGATCCCTAGTTAATTTATTATTTTTATAGAAACAAGTTCACTTTTGGCTGCTTTCTCAAAAAATAAGGAGCCCTTATAATTTGCTGTTGTTCACAAAATTTCTTATGGAAAAAGTGTTGAATAATTCACCTCCTTCATAGGGATTGAATTAATTACACACCTGTTGCAAGAACATTTTGTAAACGAGATCAAAGAGTGAGAGTTTTTCCAATGTTGGGAGGGACTAGCCACACAAACTTAAGCTGAAGTTTGAAACTCGGAATTTTAAAATTGAACTTGGGGTTGGATTTTGGGACTATAACTGGACCTGTTGGGTTGAAGTACAGCAGGAAGCTTAATAGAAAGCTTGATTTAGTGTTATATGCAGTGGAACTTCTTGCTGGGAGTCTAGGGGATTGGAAAATCCACAGGATCTTAAGATAGGTCTCTTGGGATACTTCAATTCAGTCGTCATATACCTAGAGTCTGATCTATTATTTTGGAATTGTTTATTTTCAGCTCAAGGTTGTATCTTGTGGTACAACATCAACCAGTTATTTGATTATATTAAAGTAGAGACTATGTCTTTGTCTGTCGTGATTAATCACATCATCATATAAGTCATAATATTATTATCAATGTTTTTAATGGCTACTACTACCTAAAAAAATTAAACCTCTCTTGTAATTACATTTTTAAATGGTGTGTAACATGTAGAAAAAATACAAATGATAAGCAGTGACACAAACCTGAACTTGGCTAAGGAAGCTCCAAGTTGGGAAGGTAGGAGACCAGAAAGAGACGCAGTCGCCAATTAGGGCGATGGATTGCCATCTACACTGATCTCCCTCACTTGCGGAGCCTTCACGACACTGCTCATGTCTTCGATTCTGCAAAACATTCACATGTTCAAGTTTCCTACGATAGCAACTGTGCATGCTTGCCGTACATTCACAGGCTTTCCATATCTTTTTTTTTGTAGGCCTGTAAATGAAATTTTAATAGTACTAGAAATGAGTAACAAATGCAAAGACATGTTGTTATGTTTTGAAAATCTATTTTTCATAATGTTTTACACCATTAACAAATTTAAAATCCAGGAATAACATAAATAACTTTATTTTATGTCCAAACTATGAGTTTTACTTCACAGTCAGCAGGATAAGGGCGATGTAATGGTGTGACGGAGGTTTCAAAATATCACAGACTACACAAGACTAAAGTTAATTCCTGAAAACTATTGATGTGAGTCTGATGGGTGATTATTTCTCATTACCTCAATAAAGCTTATTTCTGCCAACCCATATTGTCAGATAAAAAAATTACATGAAAGAGAAAAAATAAAATAAAAAATACCCTGTCGCAGAAGAAGATTTAATTGTTATCACACGTGCACAGTTGTAAAATAAATTAAGACACAATAACACTATTTAATTCTTAAACCACTGTAAACATAGGACATTAATAAGTAATCCGTGTAAAGTAGTTACTGTAAGAGTTGGGGTGTGTTGGTTATTTATATAATGTGCAATTTTTATTCCAGTCGTCAACTGGCATAAAAAATTATGCCATATTAAATTATATTTTACATTTTTTTTTTTAGTTTTGTCTTGACTTAGCGTTAGTTTAGTTTTTATTTGATGCAAACTGCATGTAAATCGGTCCTATGGCAGACTCAGAAAAACTTTCCAAAGGATTGAAAAAGTTTACTTTTTCCTCATGTAAAATTTCGGTAAGAAAAGTTTATTTTTCATATTTGGCCAATTTAACTTAATTTTTTTCTAAATACAAATATACATATATACAGTACACTCTCGTTCATCGGAACTAATGTGGCGGACGGCCGGTTCGGATGCCAAAAAATTCCGATGAAGCGGAGTCCGTCGTGAGTCATCATTTCCGCCCGTACGGTGAACTATCGTGATTGTATTCACTCTTTTTTTTAAGATAACACAAGAGGTTTTATGAAAATAAGGCACTCAAACTTTGAACATGGTAACAATGAACAGATAGGAATAAAAACAACGCAGGAAATAAAGATCCAAAATCTTTATTCTCATATTCCATATTCATATTCCACTCATCAACTCAGCAGTCAACTGACGTCAACGTAACACAGGTGCAGTCACTGCAGTCGCGACGCGAGACAGACTGAATGACAGTTTGGGAAGCGGTCAAACCGGATGTTCACTTCCTACCCCTTCCTCTTTCTATGTTTGTGCGAATACTCCACGGCCTCGTAAATCATATCGATGGGTACAGATTATGGGAAATGCCTGATGACGTTTGATGCAAAATGTGATACTTCACTGTTGTGCGGATAGAACGAATGAAAATTGAAGGCGCTAAAACGGAAAAATTATTTATTTCATAAGAAAAAAAATTAATAATATCCAGATTTTCAGTTCCGATGAAGCGGAGTTCCGATGTCACCGAGTCCGATGAACGAGAGTGTACTGTATATATATATATATCGTATGGCTCATTTAGCCAGCCACCATGGTTTAAGAATAATAAAATAAATTCTGTGGTGCAGAGCACCTGAGTCAATATAAGTAAAAATCTATACACAAAAAACATTAGATCTCCCTTTATAGAGCTAAATCCAGGGCGCTAAGCCATTGCAGCCCAGCTTCACTTGAACTATGCAGACCGGTCAATCCTTCGGGGAAGGCACTCAGTGGGCACTCTTCGACTATGTGTGCCATAGTTTGATACTCTGCTCCGCAGTCGCATGACTGGTCTTGTGTCATTCCCCATTTGTACTTCCAATAATTACATCTTCCCACTCCAGTGCGGAAACGATTGAGTATAGTCCACTGCTTCCGAGGAAGATTCATACCACCTACCGCTACGGTCGGGTCAGCTATCAAGAAGTTGTTCCGACCTTGAAAAGCGTCCCAGGAGGAAATCCAGTTTGTATGGATGGTGAAGTTCGTGTCCATCAACTGGGAGGCTGTTCGTAGAGGTGGTTTTCGGGACCTCAATCGGCCCGCATTCTGGGGTAGGTAATCAAGGATGGGCAGCTGTGGAGCAGATAAGATCTTTGTGTATTCCCTAATGAGTGCATCCCTTCGTCTTATTTCAGGAGGAGCGATATTACACAGCACCGGGAGCCAGGGTACAGGGGTTGCCATGAGTGTACCACTAATGGCTCTCATGGTGCTGTTTAGCTGGACGTCGATCTCTCTAACGTGCACACTATTTAACCACACGGGAGCACAGTACTCAGCAGTTGAATATACCAATGACAGAGCAGTTGTTCGCAGAACTTGTGCGTTAGCTCCCCATGTGGAGCCAGCAAGGTGATGGACAATGTTAGTCCTGGTTCTCACCTTAGCTGCCGTTTTTTGTAAGTGACTTTTAAACGTGAGAGACCGATCTAAAGTGACTCCCAGATACTGTGGATGGTCATTATGTTTCAGCTCAACACCGTTGAATACGATTTTAAGTTTTTGGTTGGCCAGTCTATTATTCAAGTGGAAGCACATTTCTTGAATACAAATAAAACCTGCTAATACAGGACCAAAAACGTTTGTTTTGTTTTGGTACAACTCCCAAGTAAATCGGCCCATTACAATTCTTACTGTCCAAAGGTGTTTTTTTCATTAGCCTACTGTTATATATATATATTGATTTTACTGTTTCATATTAAGGTTTAAGAAAATCGTATTTTAAAATATGACTCTGCTTTAGTTTGATGACATATGAACACCATTTTGAGTAAATTATGTTCATTACAAAGTTAAAGTGAAGATATCTAATCGTTAAATAGATAATCCAATTGCTTGTGGGTAGAGGATTCCGATCCATCCTTATGCATCTTAGGATGACTGGTAGAATGTTCGTCAGTCACTATGGGGGGTTCTCCATATGTCGAAGTATGTGTTATGTTCTTAGATGAGTCTGAAGTTTTGTGGGGACCCTGAAATCCTGCAGTGTAGGATATGTCATCCTTGTAAGTGACAAATAGGTGACACATAGGACAATCCTGCAGGTTGGGTGGAGGCCCCAAATACTGCAGTGTACATCATGGAATCTGTCTTGAAGTTGGGTGGGGCCCCGAAAGCCTGCAGTATATGGCATCTTCATGGAAATTAAGTGTCTTGAAGTCGGGTGGGGGATCCAAAAATTACAGTGTACATCATGGGATCCATCTTGAAGTTGGGAGGGGCCCATAATCCTGCAGTGAATGTGATACTTGAATGTTTACTAATTAATTATTAGGCCCAAATTTGGACTTGAATTTTTTTAAAGATTGAAAAGTTACTAAATAATTTTAGCAAAATCTCCATAGAAACCTGAGTTTCTTTAAATATATTATTGACATCAAATTTTGGACAATTGGAGGGTTAATAATATATTAATTTATGTTTTAATACATTTGTAAAATAAAGAATCCTCTGTCTCAGCAGTTCTGAGTTCCCAATAAATTTCCAATAGAATTTTGTGATTTCTTATTATTTAGCGAAATTTCCTGTGGGGAATACATATTTAAGGTCTAAAATCCTAGGACAGTTTTACTATTACCGTACATGTTTTTTATCCAATCACTTTGTTAGTGGTTGAAAATTAGGAAATTTAACTTAATTTAAATTTGCCCGCCAGATCGTTTGAAAAAAAGATAAATAAATGGACCAAACTAATTTTTATGCCTTCTTTTGGTATAGTTTGTTCAGCGAGAGTCTAAGTGTTGCGCCGCCTTCTACTAGATTTATGGCCTAGGCACTCTGTCAAATGTGGACCTTGCGGAGTGTGGCCAGCTGACAGACTAAGCGCATAAGGGGGACGTGTGAAGTGAGGGTTGCTTCAATGAAACTATTGTGAATTAATTAATGTCCAAAAACAAAATGTCTTTAAATGACATTTTAAGAATATTTCTCTTAGCATTTACCCATCAATACACTCATTTTTCAATATGGAGGACAAATAAATAAAAACTTATGCCTAACCCTGTTAGATTCCCTACGTTATAGAAAGGGGGGGGGGGGGGCAATTAATTTCCTTGCTTCACAAAACAAAATTTGCTAAAATACTGTTCACACATTTAACCATGACATAGTAAATAAATTTAAAAATTTATCAACCAATAAATTTATTCCCTTTTAATTAATTAAACTTACGACTGTATTTCGTTGTTGCTTAAAAAAAGTTTCTGAAGTTGCGGGGTTTCACCGAAGCACTGCAGCCGCTTCAGCCGGTTGCGTCGAAGATTCAACTCCTGGAGGGAACAGAGACCCTGAAGATCGGAGACGCCAAGAGTGCGGATCTGGTTGCCGGCCAGGTTGAGCACCTTGAGTTCGCAGAGCGTGGACAAGCCTCCCACTTGTGTTATTTGGTTGCCATGAAGATCTAACACCTCCAGCTTAACAAGACTTCTAAGTCCTTCCATCCGTTTGATTCTGAAATTATAACTAGCAGCAATTATTTCTAAACTTTTACTTTAAAATAATTTTCTTTAAGAAGCTCTTCTTATTGGAATTACACTAGTTATGCTAAATTTTTGTCTTGAAAAATCTTTCAAAATTAAAAAATCTCGATCTCTAATTTGTCTATTGCTCCAATCGCACATCTCTTACTCAATCATTCTGTGGGGGGCTACAGAGTCAAATCTCAAACAAATTTTTGTGCGGGAAAAAAATCACTGAGGAGTAGTAGTGTGTGGATGTCTCACAACTCCAATTGCAGAGACCAATTTGCTAGTCTGGGATTACTCACCATCCCATGCTTATACATTGTGTTTCAAAAAACCGTGACTGGTTATGCATATTCATATTCTACACATAAAAATTATTAAAAATCTTCAGTAAATTTTTTTTTTATTTCGGCTTTGTTTAACTGTTATTCGCCATTTTGTTTTTTACACTAAGTAATTTTTATTTTCCCATACGCCATTTGTACACGTTTTTAATATACTTTATTTTGTGGTCTCATTACAAACAAAAGTTCAAACAAATAGAATTTTATAAGTTGATATCACCAGTAATAACGTAAGGTGTTAAATATTTTCCTAAATTAGAATCAGATTCTCACCTATTTTTGCCCATGAGCAGGACACGCAAGGTTGAGAGAGAGTCGAGTCCGGCAATACGATCCAACTGGTTGTCATAAACATCGAGAAACACCAGTTTAGATAATCCAATCGTAGATATGTTGTCAAGCCTAGTGATGAGGTTATGTTGAAGTGATAGAAGCTTCACTTGAGCATCTGCTGCCAACACGGGCAAAGAAGTCAGACCTCGCCTGAAGCAAACATTTCTAATTAACATAGAAAACTTTGACATTAAGGACTTTTTAAAGTTTAAACATAGTCAGGTCCAAGGAATCTAAAATAAGTAAAAAGAAGGTAGGGGTCAAGACATGCAACGCCCTCTATGCGCCAGGTGTTCTTTTGCACCTATGACATCACCATTTATTTACGTTTTTAATAAACATAAATAACCTTCAATTAGTTAGTTACCTTCAATAAATTCCTATTAGTTTTTTTAGGTGCCATCTTAAGGAAATAAACTTTATAAGAGAGGGTTAATTAATTTTCATTAATTTCCAGCTGAAGACATTTGTTTAAAGATTTTTTGCCGTAATAAAATACCTTCATTTTAGCAAGTTCAAAAGTGACACTTTTATAGCAAAGACTATGATCGTGAGTGACTCTAAATACAGTAGTGTTTGAGTATGGTGCAAACAAGAATATTATTGAAACTAAATACAGATTCTTTATTGATTGCCTACAGCAAGTTTACATCATGCTATCGTAATGCTGGATGTACCTGAGTGTGTTGAATATTTACCCATGCACGGAAGTAAAACACATTCAAGAACCTCACAAGGATCACAGTTTTTTGGAATCAACAGATATTCAAACATGCTTTTTTTCAGTGTGTGGATTAGATCTAAATGATTAGAAAAAACACAACCACATATTTTTAATAAAATGAATTTCTATGACAATTTTAACAACGGTTACAAACGAGTAGACCATTTTATTTTCATCAAACATAAAATACAAGGCAGTAATAAACTATTTCAAAGAATAGTGTAAGTTTCAAATTAATTTTACATACACTTTTGACATTAAATTAACAGGTTCTATAACTTAACTTTATCATTAACATAAAAACATTATGTGTTTCAGCATCAAAACATTACATAGGTTTTTGTTTACGTGACCCTTACCTTCTATTTCTAGCTTCCTTGGTCAGGTCTAAGGAAATGGTTTAGTGTACTGATAAAACTACTGTAGTCAACGGACATTACCATAGAACATCATCATTGCAGAAAAACCAATTCTACAGGTATACACTACATCTCTTTTTTTACGATGAAGAACATGTATTTTTGTTATTTTGTTCAATTAATTTCTATTGAACAAACATCCCCCTTGCCAAAATTATTATACATAATACATGAAGCTTTTTTTAACCTTTGATAACCTTGTTTTTTGTAAAATCTCTGGACCATTTTTTACGTTTGATGTGTCAAAAGATTTATCTAATTTTGTAATTTTGCAGTAAGGCTTAATCGATTTTAGATTTATTACCTATGTTCTGAAGTGCATGGACAGCTCTAAACATTTTTTCAGAAATATGATTAACAGGCTGGAATAGTTTTCATTGAACCGAAAGGTATATCAGCTGTTAAGAGTAAAACATAGTACACCAGACGAACACATAAGTTAAAAGTAGAATAGAGGGCTGGCGCACCCTTTAAGCAAACTAGGTGACCGCCTAGGGCGGCACTTTTTGGTGGGCAGCAAAAATAATAAAAATTATCCACACCAAAATAAATGTTTTTAAATTGTGGCAAAACACAAGTAACAAAATTGTATAACAAAACAATTCCTTGTTGTTGATATCTACTTTGTTGGTTAATTTTAATTTCTGTTGCGTTTAGTAGAGCACAGACTGTATCACTGCCAGCCCTGCCACCAATTGCGACCTGCTATGAATCAAGCGAGCGTTTGCCCTTATCAGTTATCAGGGCCATGTGCAACAGTGCTGCCCCTACAAACCTTCCCCTTTTTTCACACACCTGTGCACAACGTACTTGCCGATGCGACATTGTACGCCGCTAGTACGAAGCCGGGGACCACGGGACAGTAAAAGTCCCGGATGGCGGACGGCTTTTTACTGATACATCTTTACCTCAACCAAATTAATTTTAATAGTTAAATTTTTTTTATTTATTTTGTACATAAGTGTATCAATCAGTGGATTACCGTACCCAAATTGTTTATAAATTCTAACTCAATTATTATGTATACAGTACCGTACGGTTTTTAAACAGGTTATAAAAAATTTTATATTGAAACAGTAATATTTATCAAGCATTTATTCTATAATATTATAAGAATTAAAACTCTTTATTTGTTATCATAAATTTGTTTCTGGTATTACAAAATATAATATAAACTACTAAAAAGACGATGTAATATATAAAATTGTACATAGAGGTGGGTCTACTAAGAAACTTGATTAAACAAGACTAAAATTTAACTGCGCAACCCAGCTGCTCCACAGGTCCCGACTTTTTCACTGTGTCATGTGTTCTGACTCTCAAAATTTGTATATAGATGTTTTAACAAGGGTATGGGTAGATTTGGGTTGGGTGATTGGGGGGGGGGCAGGGGTTGCAAATGTAACCTTTGCCTAGGGCGACAAAAGTGCTAGTGCCGGCCCTGACTGTAATATAAATCCAATCTGATAAGTTACACTGCCCTGGTACCCCTTGTGTTTATTTAACTCTTTCTATACATTATACAAATAGCTATTTAAGACTGAACTAGCAAACTATGCTTATATAATGTTTATATTAATAGCATTATATACAATAATTTGACAAGATTTCTCAGAGCATAGGCATGTCTGAAGCCGATTGATGGTGGTGTGATCTAACCCGCCATACACATGAAGTACACATAGGTAAATCAGTTCTACCATTCTTCTTGACTTTGCATGAAACTGTCACAATTTGGGATTCTACTTATGATGTGGTTGTGATATTTTTGCTGCACTGTAAATCCATCTGGATAGTTTAAACATCAATAGCAGAGCCGTTCGTAGGTCATACATGAACCTGTCAAAATCTCAGTATCAATCAAATTTATTGGATGTGAATTCACATCTTTAAGTGTATATAGTCAATGCTACAAGGATTAAAATCAAACTAAAAGATGATTCTTCAGAAGAAAGATAATTACCTGTCTAATGTAATCCTATCCTTGCTGTTGTCTTTGATTTCTACGTCTCCTGCCAATCCAGAAACACCGCTAGAAAAAATAATTCAAATTTAAACTTATTTTTTAAACTAAATATATGGTGCAGGAAAACTCTTTTTTTTCGAGAGGAGAAACAATGCTACGTACACAGGTGGCTAACCTGTAGTATGGTAGTGTGGAACTCCTGCAACAAAATCCAGTAGACTACCCACTAAAAAACTACCTTCACTTTGAGACATTATTTTTTCCTCTTGTGTTTACGCCAGAGGTATTTTGTTAAGAGGTTGTACAAAGTACATTAAATGCCTTTTAAGGGAAAGTGGTCCACACCCATCAAAGTCTGTGGACACCCCGGGAATCGAACCGTGACCTCTTGAACAGTCTTTGACTTCAGTTCAAGAGGTCACGGTTCGATTGAGGTGCCTAATAGCATTATTGTAGCCTAGGATGGCTTATCGCATTCTACCAGAACTAGGCCTACTTAAGGGCTCACCCCCGAATCCACGCCCGTGTGCCACTGCGCTTCAGTCTGTCAAGTCCCTTTCTCATCGCTTAGTCTTTTAAATTTCAGATTTGACTCACCTAAGAAACTGTGGACGTGAAAAATAGAATCTATACTTATTTAATACACTTAGGGTTTTTTTGTGTTGAGAACTCCTCCTACAATTTTCAACCGATTTTCAAGTTTTTGGTGTCGTTGGATAGGGCTTGGTCTGAAGTTGTTTCCGCCAAAAATTTATGAAAATCAGACTTAAAATAAGGGCGCTATTCACAAATTAAATTTGAAATCTTCCCATTAGAATAACATTGAGATTGGTTTGAGCATTTTAAACATCTGTTAACTTACGGTACAGCTGTAGTTTTTGGTGATCACTGATATTCACTATATTGGATTGGTTGGATTTCATTGATTTAGAACTAAATGTAACTTTTGTATTGTACCAAAATAAATTGCTTGATGTCGAGCAACACGTGCACTAGTATAGAGTAAATAGTATTAGCTCACTCAAAGCGACGTCTTAATACAATCTGACATCGAATGTAAATTATTGCAGATGTTTGGCAAAAGTGCTAACGCCGGCCCTGGCCATGACTTGACAAGAATTGAGTCAGGAAGTAGTCCACCTCACTGTTCCACCCAGGGCTGGACATGCCTGATGAATCTCGCAGTCCATTGACTGCGAATCTCCATCTTCTAGCTCTCCTGCCAAGTTAGTATAGGTTTGCAGACATTCCTGTGTTGTCTTTGACGACATCAAATAGTCTCTGATAGATCGCCTTTCTCTCCTATGCCAAAGGATGGGCTGGGATAACTCCAGCATTTACCAGGACAGCCGGCTTGAACACTGTACAATACGCGGATGCGACCCTGGGTGCTGCTTGACACTCCACTCGAGCAAGCCTCATCCGGTATACTTCTTTAGTGAGAACATCTACCCAAACTTCGGAGCCGCACAGAAGCATGAGCTGGACTGTCAACATCATCAGTCTTCTTCCACTCAACTGGAGATCTCCAAAATTAGTTATAAGCTTGCTAGATGAGCGACGCTCATAGCAGCCATTTCCACCATGCGAAATATCTGAGCCTAGGATTGTAATGATGCTTCAAAAAATATAAAGCCTTATGGAATGCCATCAATATGTAAAGGAAAAAAATAACCTCACTGATGGTAGTATTAAACGAATTGTAGACGATGGTAAAGCTGTTCAAGACCCACAATCCAAAGCGCAGATTTATTCAATCAACAATTTGCCTCCATAATCGATAAAAGCTTGAATAAGGAACAATCAAGATCATATAAAGTGTCTTTTTCATCCCACCACATATCTCCTGGTGACAAATGAAATACTTTAAGATAATTTAGATACGTTAATTGAAATACCGACGCACTCTGTGGTGCATATTTTAAGGTGGGTATGAATGAAGGGTGAATGTGATGATTATGATGGATTAGATGAGGTGTAGCTTTGTTACTGACAAATATCAGCTGTTTCATTTGTCAGGATCATTATTAATATCCCAATCATCAAAGCAGCTGGGCCCAGTATTGAACCATCAAAAAACACTAACTTTTCTCAGGATCCAACTGGCAACCTTCAGATTCAAAGGCAAGCTCTATAACCACTCAGCTACCCAGCCAGTAGGCTATTATACAGATTATAGACAGCTTAAAATCTAAATCTTCTGCAGGCCTAGATGAAATGTCTAAGCTTATATGTTTGATCAACTTATCATCATCCAAGTGCATTGTCCCAAGAAAGATGAAATCCAAAGACCTTCCACTTGATAAAATGGATGTAAAGAGTTAATTAACAGCTATAAATCTACTTCAATTATCTCTAACTCTTTATTCCTAAAAAAAAAAAAAATAATTTTCCTTGATCTACTGCTTATATAGCTACATGGACATGTACACATCAGATGACTCAGCACTTATAAAACTACAAACAAATTAGCCTAATAGAAGATTTGGAGATCAACTTAAATATCTCTTGATCTTGCTGCTCACTACTGTGAACATACAGTAATGACTTGGTCTTGAACAAAGGCAAAACCAAGCAATGCAAGTTGGAAAACAAAAGGATGCAATTTTGGAACTTCCCCAACTGAGGCGAAACAAGATATCTACAAACAAGACATCTTGGAGTAAATTATTGAAAACTCGCTATTGTGGCATGATCATGTAGATTTACTCTGCAACGAACTATATTAGTTGAGCTCTGTTTGCACTAGGGCGGATATTAGAGCAACGAGTACTTTTGAGGTACTCTTAACTACTAACCATGCGCTCTTTGAAAGTAAGCTGAGATATGGTAGTGCCACCTGGAGAGGTTCATAATTGAGAATGTTAAGTGGAAAGAGTGCTCTTGAAACAGAAAAAAGCAATCAGGATCATGACTGGCATTGAGTGGCATGATAGGTGCAGAGACCACTTCAAACAACTGAACCTGCTCACTGTAGTGAATATGTACATTCTTGAAGTGGTTCTCCTGGCCTCATCTTGTCAACTCACTAGACAACGCAAGATCCTCCTGAGTATCATACAAGGAACATAAGAAACTATAACCTACCTGCACCCACAAGAAAATTCTAAAAAAAGAAACCCACTTATAGAGGGGCCGAGAATTTTAATGCACTGCCCCAGGAATTAAGAAGTCTGACTTTTTGACAACTGACGATCAAACTGCCAAGATTGCTAGTGGAAAAACCATTTTATAATATTGAAGAGTTCCTGGACTGGTAAAACTTATTTTGTTGTTGAAAATTGAATTAATAAAATAAAGGCCAGTCCACATCGGATCAGGACATCTGCGGCAGGAGGTCAGTGGTGAGACGATTTCCAGTGCATGATTTTTAAACACAAAGTGATCAAATGTGAGCGTCCACACAAGAGTGGTACCGCTCCCATCGTCCACGGCTTTACCCGATTGCTCCTCCAGTTTGAAACATGTTGGATTTTCCCACTCGCATCGCCGTGGGATGCAGGAGTCATTCGGTCTCGAGACGTAAGCGAAAGTGGCTGAAAATACTAGTGCTTTGTTCACTGAGCAGTTAGTGAAGTATTTTTATTTATACCCCGTAGCCAGATCAGGCAAAAGGGTATGGTACTCTCCAAGTAATTTCTTGTTTAATTTATTTCGTGAACCCAAATGCACCATCCTCTTGCAACTTCATCTTCATCCTCAGCTGTTGCTAGACCAAACCTTCTTTTTCTTGTGGATAATTAATCAACCACCACTCAAAAAACATGATAGAATAAACATACACTAAACACAACAACACAGCAAAGCTGAAAATGAACTAAGGAGTCATTTTGCTTCCCGCTGCGTCTGCCGCTTCTGTGTGTGCTACCCCTTTCCCGCCACGAAAAGCTGTTCTGGTTCCCACCGGTTACTAATCCTCTTCCCGCTAAGGTACCGCGCCATTCCTGCGTCACTATTGCTCTGGTGTGGAAGAGCCTTAATTTTGTTTTTTTCTTATACATTTTGAAAATATTGTAGACTTGTGACACACCACACAATAAATATCTCGATGATCTTGAAAAAAGAGTTTGCCTCTCCGTGTCCATTTTATGAACAAGACCAAAAATAGTGCCTACATTAAACAAATACTGTATTGTTAATTTTACAATCTTTTGTTATTGAATGGAATTGTTATTGAAAATTGTGCAATATATCGTTATATAAGGACAGGGGGGCCCGTGCGCAAATTGCGTATTATGATTCTGTATGAGAGAAACCCACCTACAGTACATGTATGTTGCATGATTATGAAGTGGCAGAGATCTATTTTTGTTTACTATATGGCTTTAAAATTGCTGAAGGTAATCAGCTGTTAAATTACAATTCACATTTGAGATCTTGTAATAAAAGTTGGTCAACATTTTAAAGCGCCCTCTAAAAATAAATAAACGGCCAGGGGGGCAAAGCCCAAAACAAAATTTAAATTTGTAATCATCATTCGTCCACACGCTACATTATAAGCTTTAAAATGACACCTCAATCTTAAAAATCAGTTCAGTAGGTCGAGAGAAAAAGGGGTGTTACAGACGAAATTCTTTTGGAAATAAGTATATTAATTAATAATTAGCACTGTAAGAATGCTTCTTATACACAGTTATTTGTATGCATTTTTTACTTATAATTCTGTTAATTTTTATTTTTTTAAATATTTGTCCAACATTAGCACCTCAGTGTAGTGTTGGACCGCTGATGAAGTCTCGGAGGTTTTGGCACCGCCGGCAGCAGAGGCAGGACAGAGGGGGCGACGGACAAAAGCTTCTTGGACTTGGGCAATACTCCTTCCGGTTTGCTCTGGTGCTGACCCGCATTACTACTTTTCTCCTGTAAGCATATAGATGAAGCTTTAGTTAGAATGTAAAAAATAATAATAATAATAATAATAATAAATAAATAAAGAAAAAGTACCAACTAGGCCCCTACCAATCTATACATATGGCTTAGCTTTAGTTATTGCTATAAATTGTAAATCTTTACGTACCAACGCAAACCATTTTTTACATATATAATTTTACTTGGGCATCTTTGTGTTTTAAATTGATTAATTGAACAAAACATGGAGTAAGGGGGAAGGAAGAGTAACTTTTGTGTGGAAATACTATGCCTATCATAATCAGAATTTATATAAGATAAATTTGTTGGTATTGAATGTACTGAAAGTATGTTAAAAATGGAAGTTAACACAATGTATTTAAACTTTAGGCCTACTGAAAAAAATAAAATAAAAAATAAAACACCCAATATAATGGTTGAGTATTAAACTTTGCTTGATTGATATTAGAGACTAGAAAATAAAAATTATAACACAATTAACTTTAATTCCATGATAGTCATCAATGCAAAAAAGAATATTTTACAACCTACTTTACAGTAGGCTACAAAAGTTAAAAGTTTTTAAAGGCCTCTACCACTGTCTTATTAAATAAGCAGGTAGATATAATTTATGATAACTTTGTACTTTTTTTAAAATTTTTATTTATTTGAAAAGTAGGAGCTTCCAAGGTGTGCATATAGTTTCAAGTTACTAATAGTGCAATAAGTTAAGTTCATCTCATTAACTATAACTTAATGGCTGTCCATTTTGCTTATTCTATGAAAGGCTAATATTTTTTTTAGAACCTAAGTTAAAATCTCAATTCTCAATGTTCTTTAATAAAGAAATTTGAAAAAAATATAAGCACGAATAAGTTTTTTAAGCATAAGTTTTAAGCATTTTGCAAACTAATTTATGTAATTTTCTCTAAAGTATTTACAATCCATAGAAATAACTAAAATTTTGTAATTTTTTACATTTTGAATGATTAAAACCTTGGTGTTTTATTATTATTTAAAGTGTTGTTTAGATAAGCTTATTCATATCTAATATAAAAGTTTACAAGAAGATGAAAAAGTATTTACTCACGTGAGTCCCTCCACTGCTAATTGGCATTGGCTGAATTCCAATTTAAATAAATAAAAATTCATCTGTGATGCTCACATAAAAAGTTACAATAAAGCCAGTCCAATATCCAACTTGGAGTATTCCGTGCTATTCGCAGGCCACCACCAAGCACTTTCTTGGTAATGATGTGTCTGTCAAAAATTTACCACAGTCACGAATATGAGATAAAATATGAATTTTCTCTACTTTCCAAGTAAAACCAAATCACGCACTTAAAAATGAAATCAATAACATAAAAATAACAACTGTTAACTTTTATGAGATTCTTTTGATACTGAATAGGCATTTTTACGAATACTACGTACATTAATTTCGTCCCTTTGACATACGGACCTACGGACATTCACAACGTCAAGTAGTTTTGTTATGTTTGTTATGTTGGTACTTAGATGAAAGCCCTATTGACAAAACACAGCTGATTTACAGCTGATGCAACTTGCAGACAAGACAAGCTGTCAAAACAATTCTGTCAAGTAATCAAATGCCGGGTTTGTTATCTAAAAAACTTATGAATACGTGTACATTTGTCATTAGATGACAATTAATTCGTGCAAGGGAGATTGCATTATTCACAGTCAAACAAAGAGGAATGGCCACTGGGAAGAAATTGCTTTGTCTGTTTGATGTCGACGGCACTCTCACTGCACCAAGAAAGGTAACTTAACCTACAAAGTGTTATATTTAGTTGATCCTAGAATCCTATGACTGCTATCCTGTGTTTAAAATCCATAAGTTAGTTTAAAATTACTGCCTTTGCTTCAATTTTCAAGGGCTAGACCTATCAACTTACCCAATATTATTTATAACATTAAGGTTATAAATAATGTTAAGAATTTTGAAAATGTTGGTTAAGCAAACTAATGATGTCATAAAGGAAATTTAACCCTATTACTACAGTAGAAGCCCTCAAATGCGGCCACCTCGAGACTGGACCACCGGCCGGATAACCGGCGGTTTATTAAACGAGTTAAACAAAAAACTCATGTGAGTCATAGGCCTATGTCCTTATATTACGAGTGTTCCAACAATGAACTTTTAGGGTGTAGTTAACAATGAATGGTATCATACTTGCCCAATCAATGCTGAGTACCAACTTTGTACAACTAACAATCATGATTAATGAAAATGACCGAAAATAGAACCCAAACCACAATGTTTCAGAAGACTTCTGAAATCGAATTAGTCCGGGAACCAGCAATATTTAACTGATATATTTTAGTGATTTAACATTGAAAAAATTTAGTGGTGTCTATTTTGGCCGTGGGTATCGCCCGCGGTTGAAAATTTTATTTCCGAAAGACCCCGGGCCGGATTATCTGGCGGCCGAACTATTCGAGGCTGGACTAGAGGACTTCTACTGTAGTGCCAGAGGCTTTTATTTTACCAAATCTAAAGTCCTGACTATGCCAAGCACGTGTTTGTTTAAAGAATCTGTGATGGGTTTTAAGAATTTTATGCTGAAAATATGTAACAAAAGTTCTTTATCGTACTCCATTGTTATTATCGATGGTTGAAATTTCGATTTTGCAGTTAAATTTGTGCGATGAAAACAACCTAATCAACAACAATAAGTTATTGAGTTAAGAAATGTATTATAATAATAATCTAACCTAACAATCAATCGTAAACCTCCGTCACTTCTATGGACAGCGATGTTTATAACATCAAAATCAATGTTTTTTTTTTATAAACATTTAAATCACATTTGGCAACATTTGTGTGACACCATTTTAGGTCTAACAAAGGCTGCATCTTCCCACAGCAAGATACACCTACAAAATAAACATAGGCAGTTTGTTTGTGTTGGTTCTTTGATAATATTATAGGATACATAAGTTAAAATTTGTACTTGTGTTTGTTATTTTCAGTTAGGCCTACTGGTACTTGTTTGCGGTATATTTTTGTTTTATTGTCAAAAGGTATTTTTAATTATCTTAGAACAAAACTAAATCAGGTGATAAAATTGTAATTGTATCGTGCAATTGTATTAGGTATCGATAAAATAGCAAAATTATGACAAAATAAAAATTTCAACCATTAACGATGGAGTAGGATAAAACTTAATTTATTAATTAATTTTTTTGATCTGTCAATAGATCACAAAAGCCCTATTTGTGTATTTTGACTCATTGTCTAGATCTATAAATAAGTTAACTGAGTACAGTATTCAATTTGTTGCTATGACAGCTTTTCGGGGTTTACTACTTGCTGATACAACCTAACTTGGTGGCGGTTAACAATAGCCCTATCATCACTTGGCATTTAAAAGATTTTAACTTTTGGGGATATATCAGCAGTTTTTTTTTTTCTCAGCAAATGGTTAACCTTATAAATACAATTCAATCTGTAACAGATGGCCTATATACCTGCTCTTGGAGAATTTTCGGATGGTATTCACTATTTAAAAAAAATTCTTTCTTCAAAGTTATGGATGATTTAAGTATAAAGCCTGGAGGGCCTATTGGGATCTCACAATTCGCATACCAGTACCCGGTACTGTAACAATAATTATATCACTATAGGGACCTCAAATAGTCCCACTATCTTACATAGTGGGTATTATTTTAACCTGAATATGAATGAGAGATGAGTGTAGGGATGATTGTGGCCTTGTAGTCTTCTTACTGACCTCAAATAGTCCCACTATCTTACATAGTGGGTATTATTTTAACCTGAATATGAATGAGAGATGAGTGTAGGATGATTGTGGCCTTGTAGTCTTCTTACTGACTAAGGACGACATTCTCTTTACAATACCGGCCCAAAAGCCAATGGCATCTAGGGACCTACAGTTTTAACGTGGGATCCGAACCACAAGCTTCAAAGGACTGGCGACTTCTCAATATTTTATCAGTCATACTGCATTACGACATGGGCGAAACTTCGTTATTGTACTCCATCGTTATTGATGGTTGAAGTTTCGATTTAGTGATTATACTGCAATTTTATTGATACTAAAACAATTAAACGATACTATTACGATTTTAATACATGATTTAGTTTTGTTCTAAGATAAATGAAAATACCTTTCAACAATAAAGCAAATAGGCCTAATTAAAAACAAGTAAATGGAGTATAGCAAAAAAGTAAAATATTTAATTTGAGTAATGTTAGCTATAACTATTACCAAATAACAACACGAGATGAACTAGGTCTACCTAAGTTTATTTTGTAGGTGTGTAAATCTTGGCTGCATATCTTAATGTCTGAGAAGATACAGCCTTCATTAGCCCTAAAACGGCGTCACATCTACTCATGCAGAAGACCGCAGTGAGATTAAAGACCTCTAGTGGCCATCGGGATCACTGTAGGCCGCTCTTTGAACATCATGGCATCCTGACTATATACAAAGGGGCCGGATTTAGGAATATGCCGCCTACAGGCTATCCATTTTCTGCCCCCCCCCCCCCCCAACATACATCTAGTGTCTTTGAATTAAAAATGAAATTTGAATTTAAGCAAATTGAAATGAATTTTAAAATGTTTCTAGTGATAGCGTCACAGCACAGTGTAGGCCTAACATCATTATACAGTTGCGACACTCTAACGTGAAAAGTCTGGGGATGAAGATGCTAGTGGTCCCTGGTGTGTAGACTCACAACACTTTTTACTGGATTTAGACGTTGGCGGAAGTTTGGTTGTTTGGTAGAAAAGCTTCGCTTGGCAACTAGTGCGGTAAATGTTTCGTACCGTTCATAGAAAAAAATCACATTTTTAAAGGGGGAGATTATTGTACAATCCAAACCATACGTTTGTTGTCATATTTTTGTGGTTAATCTGTTTGTAAAATCTCTAGCATGATTTTAAATGAAATAACTAGTTGTTAATCTAAACACTGGGAGCGCTAGTGTAGTTCCCTCTTTCTGGACCTTATACAAACTTTGAGTATTGTTACAACTATTAACCTAATTGAAACATGTGTTACTGGATTATGAGGAGTAAATTCATATAAAAATAATAAACATATTTCCATTTTCTCAAATTAACTCACTTAAAATCAGAAATATTATGGGCCTAAATAAGTTTTTGTTATTAAAGTGGTAAAATTATTTCCCAATTTTTAGTAAATTAACAAAGTGCCGCCCCTAAAATTTTGCCGCTATAGGCTTCAGCCTTTTCAGCCTATTATAAATACGGCCCTGTATATACAGCCAATTTATCCTGGACTGCCTTATCTCGGTAAGGTTGGATCCTAGGCTAGTGGGTTGCCTAAGAGAGCAGTGCCACAGGTATAATCTGCGCTCAGAAAAAAACATTGACATTCCTTTATGTAGACAGAAAACTGTTACCCTGTGTTGGGCCTACAAGCTATATAATAAATTGTCGAATGAAATAAGGGAGCTAGAATCCACACCCTTCAAGAACAGACTGTAGAAGTGGATTGGGAAATGCTTCTACTCAGTTGAGGATTATTCCACAAATATGGACTTTAAACCCGGCCGCCTTCAAATGAACTGTAAATATTAGTTTTAGTGACAAATTTAGTTATTGACAAGATCCATCCAGACAAATGATCTATGATCGCCTCAATATGTATAATGTATGTATCATATGCCTTACCGAACATTGGTTTAATCAAAATAATCACTCTACTTTGAATATGGTTCATGGGTACTCTCTTGCAACAAGTTCCGCAAGACAGTAAAATTCATGGGGATCCTGTAATTTGGTTAGGCCTAGTAAAAAGTGTGAAACAGAGATATGATTAATGGTCTAGGTTTTTTGTAAATAATCTGTATTTTTTATTTTACTTTGTAGTGTACACTAAAAAATAGTACTATATATTTGTAGTAATTTGTGTCTATAGAACTCCCAGTAAAATGAAAAATTACACCATGTTTTTCTCAATTACAATCAATGTTGTGTTGTACTGATGGGTGAGTCAGTGGAGTGGTGGTGTTTGGAACCATGGAAGTGATGTCGTGGGGTTTGATCCGTGTTCTGCCAGGAAATTTTATCAGTACCATTCACCTGCACAGTACTGCAGCAGCTCAATAGACAAATCAAGAGTCTATGTAGACAGGGCAAAGTAAGGCAAAAAGAGGCCTGCTACAATATTTTGACAAAAATGTTAAAATTAGTGTGAAGCAAATTACCAAAATATCATTAGTTGTTTGTGGTAATTTTGATATTAATTTACTAAAATATGACTCACTAATATGCCAGTTTACTACAATTCTCACCTCTTTCAACATTAGGATTAGAGTAACTCTGACAACTAGAATAATACTATTTATAAAACCTGTATTGACAGTTAAATATTGCAAGTAATCTTCACTGATGACTTTAATGCACATGATAGCACCGATTTTTCTACCATTACAATCTTTGAAGTACAATTGATTGTTTTGCATTCCTTTTAATAAAACCTGATGGAAACAGGATCACGTCCATTTTAATAAAAACAAAAAATATAGGATTAAAAAAACATTGATTTTTGTATCAAATCTTGAGAATGATTTTTAAAAGATGGAGCGTGTCATATTTTTCTTATTCTATTTCAACATTTCATTTCCATTGTGTGCTATCAAAACAAACGATCACTACGGTCCGAATGGGTTACAAAAAGTATCCAATTGTCTAGTTGTAATTAAAGGTAGTTGCACAAATTATGTTAAACAAATTAAGATTTTGTTTAACATAATTTTGTTAACCTATGTAAAGCAATACAAAATAATCTTTAATGTATTAAATCATCAAAACTTTCATACAACAATAGTTTCATTGAACAAAATCAAGAATCAGAACTAAGGCTTCTTTGAAAATTGTTAATTAATTTGAGTCAGCCGAGTGCTAGGGATGAACTGATATTCCTTTTTTTAAGAATACCCACATACAGTAAACCTGAAATTATAGCTGTAGTTAAAAAAAATTTTTATAAGTAAGTGTGCACGTTTAAATTTAAGATTAAATGTAAGTGTTGCTAGAGATATCCTTGTCAATGTATGTCACTAAATATGTCTTTTTAAATGTACAACACCAGATGAAATTAGAGAAACAATAAAAAAATTTAAGCCATCACATGCGGATTGAGATGGTATTCCAAATTTTATCCTGAAAAAAGTCCTGATTTGCTTTGCTATCATTGATTTGATTTGCTTTGCTTCTTGTTAACGAATCTTTTGATCATCATGTATGTTTCCAGATGTACTTGAAGGGGATATAGGTAGACTACTGTTTCTCTATAAAATTACTGTCCATTTCTATTCTGCTTACTTTCTCAAAAATATTTGAAAAAGTGGTTCAAACACAATTATAGTTCCAATTTTGGGGACAAAATTTTTTTTGTGGCAGCCAGTTTGGTTTCCTAAAAGATAGAAATACGACCAAGTCAATTTACAAGTACATTACAACTGGCGGAGACAATGGACAGACTCCATTACACTGTTGGTGTATTCTGTGATCTGTCGAAAGCATTCGATTGTGTCAACCACGAATTACTTCTTAACAAGCTTTATGGTTGCACTTTTCTGAATACAGTCATATGTAGCTGATCGTAAACAATCTGTTGAGATAAGCCTAAATGGTTTCATAGAAAACACTTTTTATCAAATTTACCCCGATTTGTATCAAATTTGTATCAGATTTGTATCAGATTTGTATCAAATTTACCCCGATTACCCCAAGGTTCTAAGTGGGTCCTTTACTTTATGTGATGTAAGGTAGTGATTTTACCAAAATGGCCATTAGTTCAAGAATAATGGTCTATGCAAATTATAAAGGTTTAAGAGTCATCTTCACCCCTGGGCCATTAGCCCATTGTTGCGCAGTCGGCAATGTTAACCATACGGCTTTTAATGCAAAACATGGTATCGTATTCCCCTGTTTCGGACGCCGTTTTTCAACCGATTTTCTTTAAACTTGGTAAGTGTTTAGTTGAATAGCTATACTATGTCGCTCATACCTCGGAATTTTGAAAATTTTACTAAATTTTGAAATATTCCTAAGGAAAATTGAGTTACTTTGCGACGTCTCAAAGAGTAATATTTTTTAAATTTTCAAAATTCCGAGGTATGAGCGACATAGTATAACTATTCAACTAAACACTTACCAAGTTTAAAGCAAATCGTTTGAAAAACCGCGTCCGAAACAGGGGAATGCGATACCATGTTTTGCATTAAAAGCCGTATGGTTAACATTGCCGACTGCGCAACAATGGGCTACTGGCTCAGGGGTGAAGATGACTCTTAATAGTAAGCACTCCACCCAATGAGGACTGATTCATTCTTTGGAAACAACAGCAGCCAACTTGACAGCAATGAATCTGTGGTTTTGAGTTAATGGTCTTCTTTTAGCGAATTTCCCTTAGGGAATAAGCTATTACCGTAGGTCTCATGGTAAGACCTAAGCCTAGGACCATGTTACTTTTTCGTTTTAAGGTGCCCAGAGACCAAAAATAATAGTCATTAAAATTTATATATATATGTGTGTGTCCCTAGGCACGATAACTCTCGTAAAAAAGGTCCGATCGACACCAAATTTGGTAGAGATGTGTAATCCTACGTTTATTCGGATGAGTTCGTAAACCAGACATATCGACCTACCGGAAGGGGTAGTTTTGGGGGGTTTTGTACCCCAAAAATGGGTTTTTTTGCTTTTTTCATATGTAATTTTAAAAATTTTTTAATTTTTGTTTTGACCATTGGATTTAGCTCAAAAAACACACAATTTAGTATTTTGAAGCTTTGCTCTATCTCCATTGGTTACCGTGATATTAAAATTTCTAAAGACAGTACATTGTATTTTGAAGCTCCAATGTTAATCTTATGGAGAATAAGAATGTGTTAATATTTCACTTATTAACCAATATTTTTGGATGAAACTTGGTATTTAGCATCATTTGGTTGAGATTCATCATTTATGGTAAAAAAATCTTGGTTTTTATGCTTATCATGGCAGCAAACCTGCATACTCTTTTCCCATGTTAATCATATGGAGAATAGGCAAAATCCTTTAGCAATGGACAGATATTGATGAAACTTAGTATATGGCGTTATATGGTTGAAATAAATTGTTTTTATGCTAAAAACCTACTTTTGGTGTTCCCCATGGCAGCATACCTGCATACTCTTTTCTATTTATCATAAGGAGACTAGACATTTATTTCCCTATTTATGAGCATGTGATGACATTTGGTTTACAGGTTTATCTGGTCAAAATTAATATTACTAATTAGGAAATTCGCTGAGTACGCAGGTCTGCTGCGACGGGGTGTATTAAACAGATGTAAAACCATTGACTATATACACTAACATGAGTAGACCTCTCATCCAATGAATTTAGTTTGAGGCACAAATTTGGTAGTTCGGTGTACGCGGCACCAGAGTCGCTGCCATCGATGTTGCTACTACTCAGCTGAATTTACAGTGCTGCAAAAACACTTTACCAAAACATAAACATAACTTTCAGTTATAAAATGTTTCATCCTTGGTTGAGAGGAGTGGTAATACTGATTTATCTACCATATATTACGTGTACTTCCATGTACGCCGCACGAGATCGCACCACCGTCTATAGGTTTCACACATGCCTATGCTATGAGAAGTCACCTCACGTTAGTGTACATAGTCAATGGTCAAACTTTGACAATAAATTTTCATTCTAATTATTCAGACGACTCTTATCTTAAAACTATGATCTTAACATTAATGTAAATGTGTTGTAAATGTAATGTATATCTATTTAATTGGCTTTTTGCTGTTTCGTAACATATATAGAGATTGTAATTTTAACTTCGATGAAAACATCAAAAGACATGCAAGTTCCTGGAATTTCAGATTGATTATTCTTTAAAATAGGATTCTCATGTTTCTCACCTTACAAGAATCTTGATTCAAGGTCTAATTTACAAGGATCTCATTTTGTCTCTCTCCAAAATTCTTGATAAGATTCTTCAGATAGTCTACTGCGATCATATTACTCTCATTTAACATATGGCATCATTTTTGGGGCAAATTCTCACTCAAGCAATACAATATTTAAGATAAAAAAATATATTTTTTGTTCTTTGGTCTAATGTAGTCACAAAGCCTCTTCAAAATTAATTTAAAAAATCTAGAAATACTTTCATTCCTGTGCATTTTTATTTTACATGAATTTTCAATTTTAAAGTTAGGTCATTTCCACTCCACCCAAAGCAATCATCTCCACCTACCGATCTGTAGGGCATCAGCATTTGGAACTACTCCATTCACATCCGACTGTATAACTAGTTACCAGTAAACATTCACAATAAAATGATGAAATTTCTACAATCAAATCTATACTTATTTAATACGCTAAGGGTTTTTTTGTCTTGAGAACTCCTCCTACAATTTTCAACCGATTTTCAAGTTTTTGGTGTCGTTGGATAGGGCTTGGTCTGTAGTTGTTTCCGCCAAAAACTGATGAGAATCGGACTAAAAATAAAGGCGCTATCCACCATTGAAATCTCAAAATTTCCCATTTAAATAACATTGGGATTGAATAAAGCATTTTAAAAATCTGTTAATAATCAGCTGTAAATACGTGTTGTTTTGGTGATTAAAATTATTCACAATAGTGGATTGGCCGGATGTGGTTGATTTTGAGTAAAAGAAACATTTGTATTGTATTAAAGTAAATTGCTTGATTTCGAGCAACATGTATACTAGTAAAAATAATTTGTTAACTATGTTGAAAGATTTAATGTTTTATTCAGCGGATGATTCCTTAAATAAATTTTAATGCTGTTACCCTTTTACCACCTGACTGACCGTAATAAATATGACTTGTCACCTACATGAATTCTTGACTTTTAAATGGTGTAATTAGTGACTTTTTTAATAAATTAATAAATAAAATAATATAATGTAATGATATGATGACAATGTTACAGACCATCTTAGAAATAATCACAAATTCTTCATTTAAAAACACGACAGTTCTCCATTAAATACTGAGAATGTCCTCTTTTATAGGCAAAAAAAAAAAAAAAAAAAAAAAAAAAAACTACAGGTTGCTCATTATAGTTGTCAGTCACTGGGTGGAACTGTCAATTTATTCCAAAAGGTGTTTTTCCATAGACAAAGCGGACAGTTTATTTCAACCGTTTCCGTATAAAATATTTTCATTACAGTTATGAGCAAGGTGTTTTTCATTAGAGAACATGTATAATGGTCTTCTTTTAAACAGATGTAAAACTTCTGTATATAGTACCAGGTTAACCGAGCCTTGCTCGATGGTTTTTATTCAATTTTGTTATAGTGCCATGGTAATAAAGCTATTAAATTTTTACCAACTATACCTCTTCACAGTTAACAGCTGTTTCAAAAAGACTGCTTAACATTAATGTTCCTTTACTTTTGTGTACCTTTCGTTGTTATTTCGTTACCAAAATAGCAACCCATAAGGCCAATGTTAAAAAATTACAATTTTTAAACTTAAATTTAGACTAAATTCGATTTTCCTGGGATTGAGGCTGTTTTGAAACTTGTTTTTGGGCCAAAACACTCTTAAATGCAAAGTTTAAGCAAAATCTACCCGCTAGATTTCGAGATCGTGGAACACACATCCCTTCAGACAGTGCTCGTATTATAGTATAGGACTAGCAAACAGCCCGTCAAAAATGACGGGTAATTTTCTTGATGGTTATTCATGAATTTGATGTTCACGTTTGAAAATGGTCACAGAATTTATTAATACACAGACAGCATATTATTAAAACTAACATTTTTCCACTTCTTTAGCAATGTGAACAGTTATCTAAATATTAATAGGCAAGCGTGTTTCTTTTCCTCCTTTTTGTCTCAGCTTGTGAGCAACGTATAAGAAACCCACGCATACCGCTTGAAAGGTAGTGTCTTGTAGATGAGCAGAATGGTATTTTAATTTATATCTGCCCCCGAGGCTACGCCCTACAGGCTTTGAGAGTTTCAATGTTAATCTTATGGGAGGAGGATAATTGATTGATCATGAAACAGCTGTTGTAATAACAAATCAGGAAGAACAGTTTGTTTTATCTACCTATACATTTTTTTAAACTAATTAGCTCAAGACCAACTTAATATTTGGTCGACCAGTGGGCGATTTCATAGTCTTCTATAAAAGGCAAGCATATTTCTTTTCCTCCTTTTTTCTCAGCTCATGTGCATTGTAGGAGAAATCCGTGCATACCGTCAGAAAGGATGAGCAGAATCCTATTCTAATTCACGTTGGACTCTATAGGGCTACGGTCCACAGGCTTTCAAAGTTTCAATGGTAATCTTTTGGAGGAAGGAGAATTGATTGAATCATTAGACAGCTGTTGTAAAACCAACTGCTAAAAACAGGAAGAATAGATGTTTTCAGTTATAAAATGTTTTATGAACTTCTTGGTTCCAGATCAACTTAAATGTTGGTCTAATTTCGATGAGGAGGCGATCTCTAGTATATCATTAATACTCGTAGTTTATAAGTTTAAATAGTTTATAATACTTACTATCATATGAATATATTAGGCCTATGACACTTTACTATGACAAAAAGATAATGATACGTTTTTTAACTGTATTTCCATTTATTCCATTCCAGTTGTATGGCCTATTAACTTATTGATATAATTTTGCTGACTCAGAGTCCATTTAATTTGCCAGAATTTGAAATTTGTATCTTATTTGTTAAACACTCAAGATTTACCAATCTCATTAAATGTGTCTTCAACCTTTGGCATTTTTGCCTCCTTTTACATCTTGTTTAATTTTATTGGATCCACGCAGAGTCTAACATCCCCATTAGGTTTTGGTATCAACACCATCGCTGAACACCATTCTGTGGGCTCTTCCACAATGTTCATACATCTTATTGAACATTGCTTTCTAGTTCTGACTTGATTTTTTCACGCAATTGTATATAGAAGTACATTAATGGGTGTACTAAATGTTACTGCATTGTCCTCTAAGTCAATCGTATAGTAGTAGGTTTTTTCCTTTACTAAGACACTATTCAAAATGTTTATTCTCTATGTTTTGTTTCCACTTTATTTAAATCTCCTTTTCTTATTCTTGGTATTTCTTCTTGTAATTTCAAGACTTATTTCTTTCAGTTCATAGTTCCACATTTTCACATTTTTTCATTCCTTTTGTTTATATCAGTGGGAACAATAAACCAACTGTTAAACATGTAGAATCATAAGCCTACACGACCTTAAAACTATGAAAAATAAGACTATAATGACGTTATATGACTTAGATATAACAAAAATTAATGGATTAGAAGAATTTTACAATCAAAAGATTATGTTTATATATTTTAAAACATAAAGCTCATTAATTAATAGTTATAAAAACACAAGTGTAAACAAATTTTAATAAATAAATCGTAAGTTTAAATACATAAATTCAATAATCTGTATTAAATAAACTCTCTTTATAGTATAGCAACCAAAATTTTATTAAAGCATCAGCTGTTAAATATTTATTTTACTGCTTTAAAAACCACTGCACCATTGTCAATTATCATAGTTGTCTGTTTTGATGCAGGAGTGGTGTCAAATTTCAATGTAAGATATGGATCACCTGGAGCAGTAAACAAATCGACAAAATCACGTCTTAGATTGGTCTAAATAAGGTCTAATTTTCATTTTGCGGCTTTATAAAGCATTTTCCTTGGGATACAATATTTTTCCTATCATCTAGGTGTCATCAGAAATCCATTGACACCAAAACGGCCTTGATCCGTTCAGTAGTTCTCTCTCTAGACCCTTAAATGCACTCTTTTATTATATAAGATTCATAAAATAAATCATATCTTCCTGCCATTTTAGGTTGCATAGATATAAATAATACCAAACAACGTCAATTTCAATCATTCAAATGATTTCTCAAAAGGATTTGTTATGTTTCACTGCTGTAATTAAGTGCAATTTTTTCATTTAACTTTGATTTAGATAATTGGAAAATTGGCCATAAAAAATAAATTAAAAAAACTGTAAAAATCTGGGTAGTAAATAAACTGTGTTATGAGGGAGTTGATGGTGTAGGTTTTTTATTTTCCAATTTTTGATCATTTTTCTTTCTAACATGCTTTGCCCGGTTTGTTTTAGGCTTAGAAATTATTTCTGTTCTTCTTTTAATACTTTTTGACTTAGTGCTGAATATTAAAAAGATCGTTTTCTAGGTGATTAGTCCACATATGCAGAAATTTCTCACAGAGGAGGTCCAGTCGAGATGTGCTTTGGGGCTAGTCGGGGGCTCTGATGAGAAGAAGATTGCTGAACAAATGGGAGGCCCACATGGTAAATTCAATGTTATATTTTACAAGTACATTAAAAATCATCCATCAGCAGACCTGCAAACTCGGCGGATTTCCAACTGAATTTAATATTCTTGTATTTTCCCCATAAATATCATGGGAGTGTGTCCTAACATTATGAACATGTTATTGTGCCCAAAAAACCCCAATTTCTGTCTTGGCAACCCAGGTATGCTAATGATACCTTCTGGTGTAACCAATTTTTTCTGAATTATGTTAGTTGTACTTGTAAAATGAACTCTTTACATATAAGTGGAATCTATGTTAAATAACAATGATGATTATATGTGTTTCATACTCTTTATAGAGTTTTGAGCACTTCAAAACTTTTTTCTTATATTTAATCTTCAAATAATAGTGTTTTAAGTTTACATAATCTCCTCTAACAGTACAACACTTATTAGTACAGTAAAATTAGGGTTTTAGATCGGCAACTGATGTGCGTTCACAAAAATTTGATAAGAGCTTCTTTTAAGCACTATAATTAAAAATCCGATGAGTCCCCAAAAAATAAAGTTGTTTTTCACCTATAAAATCACTTTTCAAAATGGCGTTTTTTTTTGTTAATGGGATACATTTTGAAAAAAATGTATTTATTTTTATTTCTCGCCTGCATTTCTCAACATAATAATGTGGCACCACCACCGATAATTTTTGGATGGGAAGTAGTTCATTTTGACCGGTCGTTAGTTTTTGGCCGCCATCTTGGATCCGCCATATTGGATGAAAGTAATTTTTTTCTAATGTAAAGATAGTGTTGCGACACATCATTTCCAAGTAGTTTTTTACGCTGATTACAATGCTGCAATCCTTTTTTGAAAATCCTTATTCGTTTTAAAGATACACTCAAATAAAAATTCATCCCTATAAAAGTCTTATGGACATTTCGAACTTTAAATTTATTTTGCATTAATTTGGTTTTTATATTTAGTTTTAATTGAGGAATGCTGATAATTGTGACCTTAAAATACTTAGTAATATTCTGGCATTACTTTTAGCTATTCTTCATTCAATTTCTAGGATACTGAATCGAGTTATATCCTTCTATTTACTAGAAACTTAATTTTTTTGTTTAGTTCGCTTTTAGTTAAAGATTAATATCTCAAGTTCTAAATAAGACACAAAGTCTTGTTCTGGTCTTAAAACAACTAGTACATCAATGTCTTTAATTTGAGTTATTGACCATTGAACTTCATTGGATTTTAAGTGGCTTATAACTGTCTAATCAACATAAAATTTATTGGTTCCTGAAATTTGTCTTCAGTTAAAGACATACAACTCAGGTTGTAAATGAGATTCAAGGTTCGTTTTAGTCTTAAATTACACGGTACATTATTGGCTTTAATTCCATATATTTATTGTTAAAATCAAATACGTTTAAGATGTGATATTATACACTTTTCAATAAAAAATATTTCCACTTCTGAAATTTGGGTAAAGTTTAAAATTTACAAACCATTTCAAACCAAGCCAATTCAAACGAACAAAAATTCTAGAGAAGCCCAATGATCCACTGAGTGATCTGACACAAAATTAACAACATATCTCAATTAAAACAGGATATATGAGGAAAAATATAAAATAAATAAATTCAAAATTTGGAACGTCCTTAAGAAATGTATGGAGAAGAATTTTAATTTCCGTATATCTTTGAAACGGAAAAATATTTTCAAAAACGGATTGCGGCATTGTAATCAGCGAAAAAATTTACTCTGAAATGATGTGTCACAACACTGTCTTTACATTAGAAAAAACAACTTGTATCCAATATGGCGGATCCAAGATGGCGGCCAAAAAATAAAGATCGTTAAAAATAAAGTATTTGGCACTTAACAATTATTGGCGTTGGTCCCACAACCTAATATTGAGGAGATGCACGTAAAAAATTAAAAAGGGAAGCTTTTTAAAAAATTATCCCATTACAAAAGAACCGCCATTTTGAAAAGCGATTTTATAGGTGTAAAACAACTTTATTTTTTGGGGACTCGTCGAATCTCTTTTTCTAGAACTTAAAAGAAGGTCTTCTGAAAATTTCATGGATGCACATCAGTTGCCGATCAAAAGGTTGTTTTTGGCCTTATTTTACTGTACTATTATATAATTGTAAGGGCCGGTTTCTCCAAACACATTTAACTTAAACTTAGTTTAACTCAATGTTAATCATATGGACAATTTTGGTTTAAACTTGATTTTAGGTTTAAACTTACTTTGAGAAACCGGCCCTGAATGTAATAAATGCAGATTCCAATAATTATATAATAAGTTCATTTTTCAACTAATATAAATCAGAAAAATCATGTTAAACTGAAATAAAGTAGTATCCTTTGTATACGCAGGTTGCCAAGATAGAAATCGTTTTTCGTTTTTTTTTTAGGGCACAAACATAAACAACACTATAAAACTTATATGATTGCAATCCTTCACACTATTGTATATTTATTATTAATAATAATTACTGTTATTTTTACAGTACTTACATTTTTACTCCAAGTAGATTCAGATTTAAGTTTTAGATCTTACCACAGGTAAGTCAAGATAATATATTATCAATTATCAAGAGAAAAATAGGGGAACCCATCCTTAATTAGAAACAAAATTAAGTAAAATTCATTTTTCTATTGTTGTTTTAGACAGTAAAAATGGCTTTATTTTATTTTTGTTTGTTTATTGTGAAAAATAAGTAGGCCTGGCCTAATCTGAGTGAATTATATACCTAACCAGCATTCAAGTTTGCATTGTCAATTTCACCGTATCTAGTTTAAATTAGTTGATTTCTATTTTCTAGAGTAACTTTAGAAGCAATAACTAATAAAAACTAAAATCACACGCTTTACTTTCATCCTTCCCTTATCACCATTCCTCCAAATCCCCTTTGATTATAATTCTGTAGATTCTTTATGAAGTATGTTGTTACAGTGATAAACCAGTTTGACTATGTGTTCTCTGAAAATGGTTTGGTTGCCAAAAGGAAGGGAATTGAAATAGGAAAGACTGTAAGTATACATTTGACTTGTTTGCAATAGCTTTAATATACTGTTTAATTTTCTTTTTTCTTCTCTGTTTAGCTAAAAAAATTGTTACGTTTCTTTTGATAAACTGGAAATGAGTACATTACTCAAAAGCGAAATACAAACAATTTCAGTTCTATAAATTTCTTTTTCATCTCTCTCTGTATTACAAATGGATCTTTTTCAAATAAAGTTTAAAATAAAAAAAGCTGCCATTTTCTAGAAGCACACGTAATAAATCATGTGATAATCAACCTCTTCAAGGAAAATTTCCGCCGGGTCAAAAACATTTTTAAAGTTAAAAACTTTAAAATATACACATAAAAAACTTAAAGAAAGAAAAAATATTAGAAATTCTGTGGACAAAGTATTTCTTTATTGTAGTTATTTTCATTATGATAAAATGTAGGTTATAATTCATCGCTCGTCTTGAAAGTCCTATTTCAAGGGTCAATCAGATGAACAATTGAATCAATTGAACCCTTAAATCATTAATGTTCCATAAAATTAATTTTGTCCTGAAATAAGTCCCTTTGGACTAGTTATGAAATATACTACTACGTAGATAAAAAGGTTTTAGGATAAACAGTTCAAAATATGTAATTGTGTTTACATTTCTATTTTGTTTCTTTCGTGACAACTACGAGCTCAATGTTGAATAATTTCCAAAACTGATTTGTGAAAGTAAAAATAATACTTCTTAATAAATGTTTTTCCCCTTCCCGCTTACTATGTGAACATACTGGTGTGGATGTGACTTTAGTGAGATTCCATGCACATGGTCATAATATTATTTGTTTGTATAAAGTTGTCGTTCTTTTCACTTTAGATTGCACAATGTGGTTTTCATTTAACAAAAACAACCAATTGTTGTTCACCATTGCTATGTTGAAGGAGTAGTCTTTAAAACCTGTATGTAACCATTTTAAAACAAAAAAAATTATTTTGTTACGCTACATCAATATTAATTCAATAGTTTTTGACCCTCACTTCTAATGATGAAAATCATGCATTTGAGGTCTAGGGCTGAAAGGCCCTATAACATCCCACTAAAAGCCGATGGAAACCGGTATAGTAAACTTCCTCTAATCCGGAACATTTGGGACTTGACATGTGCCAGATTACAGGTCGAACATCAGGAAAAATGTTAATTAAACAAAATAAAAGACTAAAAAACACGTATTTTATTATTAAAACAGCTTTTAAAGAATAAAAACTATTGTATAACGTACTCTACTGTAATGAAAAATACAGTACATGATTATGAAACTCAAAAGAGTACAGTAGACACCCGATTATCGAGGTGCAGTAATTGGGACTGAGGCCAACTCAGACACGGGGAAAACTCGGATACAGTAACACGGAGGTTATGTACTATAGTGTATCCAATCATTTAGTTTAGAGGATATTTTGTTGACTTTTGTTTTGTTGTTATTTAATAAAGTTTTTGAAATGTACAAACAGCGTCACATTACAGAGACGCACTCTAGCAGACTGACCATGATACGAAATGTAAACAAAGCTACAGTGACGCCAGGCCAATTCCTGAATTACACAATGCCACCCGATGTAGGCAGAAAACGACTCGTCTCCCCAGCATTCATGCCAATATGGAATACACCACAGCCTAATATGCTATTGGGAGACAGTCGCGACACTCGTATCAAAGCTCCATGTTGTGTTGTCCGTGGGGCAATTAGCGCTTTAAGCGGATGGAACCTGCATGACTGGAGTCCCCACTATGGGCAGGAACTTTAAATGTAATTCCAGTGAGTGCCAACCAATTCTGAAATACATTTCGGCTGTTATCATTCGATTGGGATTTAATTTGACAATTTTTATTGTTATCAGCAATGTATAGTCACTCACATTATTGTCAGCTGTGTTCGTGTTGCTTTGATGGCTGCGATCACCTGGGATTGTGTCGTCAACTTGGACGCCAACCACTAAGAGGTAAATCCACACTACAATATATCCCCGGGTGGTTCAGGCGGACAACCTAAGTGACGGAGTGTCATAACTGTCTCCCAATAACCTATATTAGACTGTGGAATACACTTTGTACGACACAGAGTTGCTTCGCGACTTTTGATCCCAAACAAACTCGATCGCTCAATTGTTATTTTTGTTCCTGTCAATAGAAGTGCTTTTAAAGTCATGCCGGATTATCAAGCGTGCCGGTGCCGGATCATAGGATGCCGGATTACTGGAAGTTTACTGTAGCCAATGTGAAGTGGTAGCCTAGCAACCGGGAACACAAGCCAGTGCATCTGCTAGGTAGTTAAGATCACAGAAACTATAATACTCTAACGGTAGGTAACAACTAGAGCTGATTCCAAGGGAAAAGTACCAAGTATGTCACATCTATTTGACTTCCAGTTGAACCACCAACTACGTCACTGATTTGTTATTTGTGGCTTTGATGTCATCTACCTTATTATATTCTTTATTCTTTGGTTAAGGTTATGTTTTGTTTAATGGGCGAATAAAAAATTTTTTTATTTGTTTAGAATTTATTACATAGTGTAGTGTAAGAAAAATACCGTTCTTAACTCGGCCAAAAACGTTTTGCCTACTCTCGATCCTTTCAAGTTCTCGACTTCATCTAGAACTAGAAACTCGATCTCGAGGCTGGCCAAACGCCATTTTTTGCTTTAGTAATGAATATACAATTATTTTATTCTAAAATTTTCGGTTATTTGCAGACAATACTGAGTCACATGGGGGAGGAAAAATTGCAGACATTCATAAATTTTGCTCTCAAATGTCTGTCTGAAATCACGCTACCTGCAAAAAGAGGAACCTTTATCGAATTCAGAACAGGTCTAATAAATGTCTGCCCAGTAGGGAGGTCATGTAGTCAGAAAGAACGAGATGAATTTGGAGAATACGATAAAGTTCATAAAATAAGGGAGCAGCTGGTTGAAAAATTTAAGAATCAATTTCCTGACTTTGGGCTCAATTATGTTATTGGTAAGTATTATCCATTTATTTAAATAAATACACATTGATGTATTAATTAGACAATACCCAATCTTTATTCAACAATGCAGTTTTTTAATGGACTATGGGTGACATATCTAAACTAAGATTAATTTGACATATTTTCAACCCTACTATTTACATTCACATAAGATATTCATATATTTCTTGAAGCATTATTGTTTTTAGTACAGAATAATCTCACTTTTTTCAAGTTCAGGGTAAATAAATTACTTTTGATTTAGAGGAAATTTGAAATATAGAGAGTTTGAATTTGTCTTACTATAATGATTGATATTTTTCTTTTTTTAGCCAATTTCTACAGGGAATACGCTATTACGGTAGTAGTCACGGTAAGACCTAAGCCCAAGACCATGATACTTTTTTTGTTTTGAGGTCCCTAGAAGCCAAGAACACCGTTTGTTCAAATTGCTATATATATAAATATATATATATATATCTATGTGTCCGTTAACACGATAACTTTCGAACGGAACGTCTGATTTTGATGAAATTTGGTACAGGGGTGTAAGCCATTATCATGGGGGGTTTCATGGGGTTTAAAAAGGCAAAAAATGGGTTTTCGGCTTTTTCTACTTTTATTTATAAAACTCAACAATTTTAACTTAATTAATTTAGCTTAAAAAAAAAACAATGGAGTATTTGAATTTTTATTTTGCATAAATTGTTATGGAGAAAATCCAAAAACGATGTTTTCCATGTTATTCTTAGGCCGGGCCGCACACTGCATCGAACGCGACACGACACGACACGACAATTTCTGTTTTGTTTTGTTTTGTTCTGTTCTGTTTTGTCGGAATGCGCGAAAAAAACGTCGTCCGACACGACAAAACACAACGGCTTCCGACGACCGTTTCTGGAGAGGGAGAGGGTGGAAGGAAGTCACGTGATTCGCAACGCATGCGCAGAGTTGGATTTTCTAATATTGTCTGATAGCGTTTTGTCATAAAACGAAATTTTCAGTACCTTCGTCAGACGAGGAAAAAACGCCTTAAGGCGTTTTATCGCCGTGTCGTGTTTTGCTCGATGTAGTATGCGTCAGCTCCATTTAAACTCATACAAACTGAGCCGTATAAAACGCCTTCCGTCAAAATGTCTTGTCGTGTCGTGTCGCGTTCGATGCAGTGTGCGGCAGGCCTTATGGTAAACCAACAAAACCTTTTATCTTGCTTATTTATTGACATATCTTGATAAAATTTGGTATGTAAATTCATTAGAAGCGTTTAACTTATATTTCCTTACAAAACTCATATGGCGGCAAACCTACATACTCTCATCCCCATAGATTATATGGGGAAATAGAAAATATACAAACATTCCATTGGAATTTTGCTGAGTACGCAGGTCTGCTGCGACAGGGGTATTATTGTATAAATTACAACTTCCTTTATTATTTCTGCTAATGTATGTAATCATACCCATGATTTTTTACTGGGGAGTTTCAAAATGGTGTAAGAATTGTTATGGTTAATAAATTATAAACTTAAATTATAGAGGTCATTCTTTTAGCGAATTTTGCTATATACAGAACACTGTTGCGGTTGTAGCCATGGTTAGTCCTCAGGCTGGAACCATGGAGCCTCCATTTTTAAGGTCCCCAGAATTAAAAACACATTTGTTCAAAAGAAGTATCACATTTTATTCTTGTGGAAAATCAATAATAACCTATATCTCAATTATGTCTTGATATAACTTGATGACATTTCACTGGGTAGGGGGGTTTAACTTATATTTGCTTACATGGGGTGTCCCATGGTAACAAAATTACATTCTCATTCCCATGGTGTTTGTGGGGAAAATAAAATAATACCAAATTCTGTTGGAAATTTGCTGGGTACTCCAGTCTGCCGCGATGGGTTATATTTATTTTTAACTCGTTAAATAGTACAAAACATGTTTAAGGCAAAGTATGTAAAACAGAGCAAACATTATTTAAGGATAAAAATCTAATGAATTTAATGAAATAAAATTGAAATCATTACAAAGTGATATAAATATAAAAGGAGGAAAAAACTAAACATAGATTGAAAGCAAAAACAATTGGCTTACAAATTATAATTTTAAAGATGATAATAATAATAATTATACTATTTTATTGTCAAGAAAATGTTTGTCGGCTAAAACGTTGTTATTCATGACTGCTTCAATATGACCTCACTTAGCATATGATCAATAATGTTCAACAAAGACAAAGCTGAAAAAATTGTCCCAATATAATTTGACTGCTTCTCAAATATGTAAGTTTCAATCCCAGGCCGAGAAGCTTTCTTTGTTACAACGAAGTGAGCTATGTTCATCTACATGTTAATACATAAGTATTCTATGTTCATCGCTTGCACCTTTCACATCATTTCTCTTGGTGTAGTATATTTATTATCATTAACAGGTGTTTTAGATCACCTGATGCAATGTTTATATTTTGATTTTGAATTATGTTGTTTCTTTAGGACAATTCTGCTATTATGATAAATAAAACTCTTTTCTTTCTCATTTGTTTAATATGTTAAAGTGGCGACGAGAATTATTTTAAATATCTATTTTATTGAACACACACAAGAATGGCTGAACAATTGTCATCTATTCTTTCCACGTTTGTTGAACAACAAGCAGGATTGATACAAAAGTTTAAGGAAATCACTGACTTGCACGAACGAACTACACACTCTGAAAGAACGAAAGATCAGAGCACTCTAACATCATTTAAATTTGACACATTTGATGATAATCTTGAAGATTTCAGTTCATATAGGCAACGACTCGAAAACTTTTTTGAGTTGAAAAACATAACAGGGAACGATAAAGCTGTAGAGCAAACAAAAGCAAGAATACTGATAAATTGTATCGGACCCAAACATTATCAGCTTTTAGTGAGTCTAGTATCACCGAAATTACCTACGAATAAAAGTTACTGTGAACTGGTTACCATTATAGAGAAACATTTATGCCCTAAACCCAACGTGTTAGTGCAGCAACATACGTTTTTATCACGGGTCCAAGGACACGGAGAATCCATATCTGATTTTATTGCAGCTCTAAGAAAGCTTACATTCTCTTGTGATTTCAAATGTACCAGTTGTGATAAATCAGTGGCAAACATATTTTTAAGAGCCCAGTTTATACGTGGACTACAAGATGAATCCATCAGTGAGAAAATTCTTCAACAACCTGAACTTTCTTTTGAGGCTGTTTGCGAATTAGCTTTGGCCTTAGATGCATCTAAGAAGGGCAGCAAAACACTTCACAACAACACAGATGTTGTAAACAAGGTATCTAAAACAAGCAAACAAGACTATTTGGGAAAAGGCAATTCTCAACGTAACGACCACGCAAGATTTTATGAACGTCTCGGAATATCAGGTTTGTGCCTTCGTTGCGGCGATGACAGACACTCTACAAAGTCTTGCCGTCGCATTATGAATACGTTGATCTGCAATTTGTGTCATAAACGTGGACATGTGGCTAAAGTCTGTATTTCGACTTTGTCTAAATCCAACAGACAGAAAGTGAATGGTTTAAATATTAATGATTACAATGACAACACTGACTTATGTGACGAAGCAGATCCTGATTTTTTGGTAGGACAAGTTGTAACAATCGGCAGTACATTTTCTTCAACCATTCCTAATGAACAAAAATTCACCACAACACTAAATATTGGAACTGGTTGTTTGAAATTTGAAATTGATACTGGAAGTCCAGTGACAATCATCAATAAAACAGATTTTCGCAGACTATGCCCTGACATGTCACTCAGACCAACATCCTTAAAATTTAGAACGGTGACAGGAGAAATTTTTGAACCATTAGGTTTTGCTATGGTTGATGTACAATATAACAACCAAACATTCCACCAACGAATTTTTTTTGTTCAGCATTTAACCAATCCACTGTTGGGACGAGGTTGGTTGCGACAAATGAGGATTCCTCTGACGTTTGAAAACACCATCCACAACGTTGCTACCGATAAGAAATCAAAGTACCGGGAAGAAATACTCAACAATTATTCAGAACTTTTTAAGGAGAAAATAGGCGAGGCTCCTTACAAGTGCAAGTTAACCTTGAAAAGTGGTTCCTGTCCAATATTTCTGAAACCTAGAATAGTTCCTTTTGCTCTTCGTGACAAAGTTGAGGCTGAACTTGATCGGTTGGAAAATGAAAACATCATTGAAAAAGTTGATAATGCTCAATGGGGAAGCCCGTTAGTGGTAGTTCCGAAACCGGACGGAAATGTTAGGTTGTGCTTTGACTATAAATGCACCATAAACTCACAGCTTGAGGACACAAGATACCCAATCCCTGTTATTGACGAAGTGCTGGGAAAAATCAGAGGAGGGAAAGTATTTTGTGTGCTTGACATACACAAAGCATATCTTCACATTCCGGTTGATTCAGAGAGTCAAAAGCTTCAGGCAATATCTACTCACCGAGGGACATATCTAATGAAGAGGCTCTCTTTCGGCATCAAAACTGCACCAAGTGAGTTTGCTAAGTTTATTGACACAGTACTGCAGGGACTTGAGTGCACTTTGGCATATTTTGATGACATTATCATTTGGGCTTCGGATATTGAAGAATGTTACAAGCGTTTGCTTGCTTGTTTGGCACGTCTCAAAGAGTTTAATCTTCATGTAAACAAAGAAAAAAGTAAATTGTTTGAAAATGAAATTACCTATCTTGGACACAAGATAAGTGAACAAGGTATTCAGAAGAGCCCAGATAAAGTGCAAGCTATTCTTAGTGCTCCAAGTCCGTCAAACTTGGATGAAGTAAGAACATTTATCGGATACGTGTCGTATTATTCAAAGTTTATCCCTAATGTGGCTACCATAATGCACCCTATTTATCAACTACTTAAAAAGAAAAATACTCCTTTTCAATGGACAAACGCTTGTGAAAACGCAGTAAACCAAATCAAGGCAGCTATAGCCAGCGATCGTGTTTTAGTTGGCTACAACCCGTCTTTGCCCCTTGTTCTAGCAACCGACGCTAGTCCTGTGGGGGTTTCAGCAATATTATCACACGTAATTGATGGTACCGAACGTCCTATATTCTTTGCATCTAGAACATTGACACCTACGGAGAGAAATTATTCTCAAATAGACAGGGAAGCAACTGCAATCTATTGGGCTTTCTTAAAATTTTACCCCTATATTTATGGAAGGAAGTTTTCATTGGTCACTGATAATAAGCCTCTCACTCACATATTCAATGCAAATTCAAAGCTACCAGTCTTAACAGCTTCTAGATTGCTTCGATACGCTATGTTCTTGTTTGGATTTGATTTTGATATTATTTTTAGAAAGTCGTCAGATCATGCAAACGCTGATTATCTTTCAAGATTCCCTCTACCTTCCGTAAAAGAAACTGTCGATGAAAGCTACACAATTTGTGACATCACCATAGCCAACATTTCAAACGAGCTTATTACTCATAGGAACGTAGTAGAAGAAACTAACAGGGATCCTGAACTCATTACTTTAAAAGAATCGCTACAGAACGGCACATGCACGTCACTTGAATTCAGCCTCCATGAGGGAATAATATTTCGGGGGGAGAGAGTCGTCATCCCGAAAACTCTTCAACCGTATGTACTGCGAGAACTACACAGAACGCATCAAGGGATCGTCCGAATGAAAGCTTTAGCCCGCAGATACTGCTACTGGAAGCTCATCGACAAAGATATTGAGTCAATGGCCAAATCATGTCAGGCTTGTAATGACATAAAAAATAATCAGAGGAAAGTTCCAGCGCATCCATGGGAACCACCTAAGGAAACTTGGTAACGCGTTCATATAGATTACGCGGGTCCTTTTCTTGGACACCACTTCCTGATTGTAGTTGACAGTCTGTCTAAATGGCCAGAAGTAGCAATCTGTAAGACATCACCAACCTCAGAGTCAACGATTGTTCATCTTCGAGAGATCTTTAGCCGGAATGGCCTTCCTGTGACGATAGTAAGTGACAATGCATCCATTTTTACCTCCGAAACTTTTAAATCATTTTTGTCAAGAAATGGGATCCAGCACAAAACAATTGCTCCAGGTCACCCAGCCACCAATGGCCAGGCTGAACGGTTCGTCCAGAGCTTCAAGAATAAATTGAAAGCTGTTGCATCGGACGCAGGAACACTTCATGCCAAAGTTCACGAAGCATTATTTTACTATCGTGCAACACCTTTTGGAAACGAAGAAAAGTCTCCAGCGGAGAATTTCATGCAAAGGAGCTTACGTACAAGACTTGACCTCCTTAAGTATAAACATTTACCAGAAACCAAAGTTCACGCTAGACCACTTTTGCCCAAATCACTTGAATTATCTGTTGGAGAACGGGTTCAAGCAAGATATTACACCTCTGGCTCCAGCACTGTTCAATGGAAATATGGAAATGTGATTAAGGTATTAGGTCGCTTACATTATCTTGTTGAGCTCGATGAAGGCATGATAGTGAAACGACACATGGAACAACTAAGAAGAACAGAAGTAAGACCACCTCAGCCCAAACAGTGTCCAATCACATCTAAACGTCCGCCTTCTACATTTACGGCCAAAGACAATGCTGAAGATGAACTTATTTATATTAAACGTAGGGATGAGAATTCTGTCACTCTTCAAGGAGATCAAAGGATTGCGGATAAACCAGCACCTGTGAATGTAAGACAGCAAATTCAGGCTGAACAACATCGTGAAGAACGTGGTTCCCCTGTCCATTTAAGAAGATCGACGAGAGTGCGCCGGCCAGTGGCACGACTTAACATATGACATGTTCGTTGTTGTCTCTTCCATAGTGGGGGAGAACTGTAGTATATTTATTATCATTAACAGGTGTTTTAGATCACCTGATGCAATGTTTATATTTTGATTTTGAATTATGTTGTTTCTTTAGGACAATTCTGCTATTATGATAAATAAAACTCTTTTCTTTCTCATTTGTTTAATATGTTAAACTTGGTCAATGAATGCACATCCCAATAAAAAACAACAATACACGTTTGTTCATGTTTCAACGGGCTTATTTATTGCACTCAATTTTAATTTCAGTCCTACAGCAATGCAGTTCGAACTATAGACTTGGAATCTTGTAGGTAACGGTTTTAATCAAGGCAACAAAGTTCCAAGGTTCCCTAAAGGTTTCCTCAAGTGTAAGGGAATTAGAATCCTAGATTCTATATTTTGCATCTAAAACACTTTCAATCATTGAGGTTCAAATTTTAAGTGAGGTCCAATAAATTAAGTAATAATTGGGAGATATTGTTTGAATTGTAGACATAATTAATTATGTATAATGTATAAAAATATTAATTCCTGAATAACATAGTTTTTAGAGCTACTTGTTTTTTTAGCAGAGATTGGAAACTATAATCCTTCACAGCATTCTGAGGGCAGCAATTAATTGTACTTTTTCACAGCATATTGGAAATTTGATTTATTAAGCAGTCATTTAACTTTTAGTCTATTGAAACTTGGTTTCCTCTGTTTTCTTAATTCATCATTTGTATCTTTAATATACAATAAACCAGCAAATAATATATGTTTTTTCTTGATTTCACGTTATAAACCTTCACTTTCTGAGCACGTCATGTTTCTTTCTCCAGGTGGTCAGATCAGTATTGATGTCTTTCCTCAAGGCTGGGACAAAACATATTGCCTTAAGTACTTAACAGAATTTGATGAAATCCACTTCTTTGGAGATAAAACATCCCCAGGAGGGTAACGATTATGAAATCTTCAATGACTCGAGAACAGTGGGTCATACTGTATCCAGTCCTGATGACACCAAAAAACAACTCCGAGAGTTATTTGGGTTATAAAGTACAGTACAGTATTTCCATTCCCAGCATGTGAAGGAAAATTGACTTTGTGCAAGTGAAGTCAATTACCATCAGTAGAGGTCGATAAGAGTAATGTCAGCAAAACCATTGAAGCTGCATGTTTGGTAATAACGAGGGATCCTACTAAAACTGTGTTGATTGCATTAAGGGCATGATTTTATCAACTGGTATGTAATACTTAGTATTAAAATAAATGGGAAAAATCTAAATAAAATTTTTATTAATTTATTACCTATTATTTGCATTATCTCTGCATTAAATGCTATGAATTATTGGTGATACATAATTGTAAGTACTGTTATTTTAAACTATCGTAGGACAATGACACAGGTTTTCACAGTAGCACAATAGAAGAGTATGTTGGTAAAGAAGATTAAATTATACAAGTAAAATGAAACAAGAAGAATTAATCTAATGAGAAATTACTATGGTGTTTTTTAAGTTAGCTTATTTTATGTATCATACACCGTAAAAATGTACAATTGTATGGTGTTTCAAATAAATAAATAAATTCTTTTTATGAATTTTTTATTTGGAGTTCATTTCATGGCATTAGTGAATTATTATTTGTAACTTCACAACATTTTACAGTATTGATCAATGTAATTAGTTTTTGCTGCACTGAACAGTAATAAAAATATTCCATAACAAAATTCTTAAAAATAAAAAACATTTTGCCATAACTCACGACAATGATTGTAGATTACAGCTAATAAATTGTAAAAAATTGAAATCATTGATGACTCAAAAAGGAAATAGCACAGCACACAGAAAGTCAAGTGGGAGAACATCATATAGGAAGGCTTAGAAGAAGGTTGGTACAGCATGTGCGCGAATGTTATGGGTTTCACCATCCAAGGAGCATACATGGAAAACGTAAATGACTTGGAATGGTGGGGGGGGGGGGGGGGGGGGGAATCATTGGCAAAAGAACAATTGCCTTGGGACTAAGAGAGTGCAACTGACTTTCTATAAAATAAATCATGTAGTGAGTGTGAGATTTCTCTAAATAGCTGGTTTTGGTGGGTGATTAAAAATAGTTGTAATGTAATTGTTTTTTATTATTTTAATATCAATTTTACAACAACAAAATAAATTAGTTAAATATCTAAGTATATAGCTTTACTTTTTAGGTGAAAATTAGACCTTACAGCCAGGCAGAGTGGAGTTTGGTGGACAAACAAAGATAGGCTTAGGCCCTTCAATTCCAGGAGGTGTTTCCAAATCAAAGTCTACCTCATGAAAGTTGGCAAATCCTGAAAATGATAAGGTAACAGTCAAAATCATGACTTACAAACATTTTAACCCTTTGACGAGTAACATATTTTTACTCAAAAGGGTAGGAAAATGAGTATGGATGTCTTAGAACATCCAGCATAAGGATGCACTGCTCAGCACCAAGTGTCCGGACGTTCAAAGTTAAAAATTAATTATTTGTAATGTTGATCGATGTCCAAATGTCTCCAAATCCAAAAATACCACCTAAACTAAAAACATACGACTTAGATTTTTGACACCTCAAGGTCGACACATTCTGAATTATTTTAGGGATAGGTCGATTCCACTTTTTATCGATTCTTGATTCCGATTCCATCGATTCCTAAGAATAGACAGGTTATCAAAGTAATTAACATAAGGAATTAAATAATAAATGTTTCCTTGATGATAAATTGTTTAATACTGGATCATCAGTGCAATTGCCATTTCAGAGTCGGAGGTCAATTGTCATTTGGCTGTACTTTTTGGACATCTAGACATGTTATATTTTATTTTAATAACTTATTTAAACAATTTAGTATGTGTTCTCATCTCCAAATGTCTCGACACCCAAAATTTAAGTATCTTTGGACGTCAAGACACTTTACATGTGGAGACACATTATCATTTATTTTATTTTACACAATTATTTAAGCAGTTCAGTGTATGTCTTGACCTCCTCCAAGTGTCTCAAAATCCAATATTTTTGAATGTGGAGAGATTTAGACGTTGAGCAACATTAAAAATTATTAATTTTTAACTTTGGACATCGAGACACTTGGACGTAGAGCTATGCTCCCTAGCATAAAACTGTCGAAAAACAGTAAAGAAGATCTTTAACGTTGCGTAACGTTCTAGGGTATTATTTTTTGAAGCTATTGTTTAATACAAATGATATAAGGACAACTCTGTAACAAGTTTAAAAATAATTTGCTATTCAACGTATTGATAGGTGTTATTTATTCAATTAGCATGAGAAGGGCTAGGGACTCGCCCTCAAGTAGCAGTGAGAACGTGGCCTATTGGTACTCTGAAACGCCACTCCCATTACCTCCTATGCTAACGCTCGCGTCCTAACTTAGCACATTTTTAGCACTGATTACACTTACAATCTTTGTTAAAGTGTTTTTGTAGTTTTATGTGGTAGTATTTTTTGAATTATTTTTAATGTAAAAACAGAGTAGAAACATTGACCCCTAAAAATAATTAAATCAGGGACATAAAATTTAATTTTGATACTGCTCTTTTATTGTTTTAAGTTATAAACTTACGTAACATTAAAGATTCTGTGAAATTAAGAACACATCCTTTTGGCCACTTCAAGATTAAAATAGGCTACTCCTTTCGCGCAGGAGATTTGAACATTCAGGGATGTCCATACTCATGAAAGGGTTAAATTGCATGAGTGAAAGCAAATAATTAACTTAAGTTACAAATATCCTTTGTTCTTAAGCTGGTAGGCAGGTAACAAATGAAGAGTAAAGCGTTGGTGACCAGCAATTGAAGTCGAGCTTAAGTACAGCTAAAGTAAAAAAGATGTATTTAAAAAATAGTCTGTGAATGAGGAGAAACATAACTTTTGTATGTATATGCAACTTGCACTAACCTCAGTGCAAAAACATATAGTAAAATACAACAATATACTTACTGTCAGTTTCAGTTACAGGGGCATCAGATTGCATCAATGGTTCATCCAGAGGTGTGATAGGAGAGCACTCAAACAAATAATTCTGAAAATCGGTTAAATGCCTTTATACCAATTACCAACACATCAAATTATATTTCGATGTAAAAAACTATAAATAATATTAAATCTGGGTTTTCCTAGCAGCTTAATTTTACATCATAGGAGAGTGGATCAGTTGATCAGTATCAATGATCAATATAAATTTTATCAATAGGCGGATGGAGCAAAACTATTCCACAACGTGAAGGCTCAAAGGTAACAAAAGAGTAATCTAGTTATTTTGAGTTATAATTTTTAGAATACTTATTATATATCAAATATTTTGAAACTTTTTTTTGTTTATGACTGAAGACCAAAACCATTTGATGGGGGAAAAACACAAAAAATAAATACCTTTGAAATGGATATTTCAGGATGATAGTAGTCAATAACAGTGACTGGGGCGGGTAGTGGATCTTCCACTTCAAAGTTGCGAACCAATGTTATAGTCTGACAGATGGGTAGGCGATTAACGTCTGTCAGGTAAAATACCACTTGATCGTCCTCATCTTCCCATTTTTTCACATCTGAAAACACATTATTCAAATCTTAATAAATCATGCCTGGCCCAAATATTAAATAGATTTCCACCAACACGAGTCAATGGGAACAGAAAATTTTTTTGGCAATTTTTTGGAATAGGCAGAGTTTGTAAATAATGCATGTTTAGTTGAACGTTGAGAATGCGATACAGTAGATAGTTAATTATACGAACTTCAGTCATTGGAACTGCAGAACAGCTTGCTAATTCAGAGTATAAAGAATTTGAAAAACCTATTATGAAGTGTATACCAATACAAAGAGTGGGTACTATTTTGGTGATGATATCTTTTTTATCGAAGTCTATAGATTATTTGTAATTATTTTTTGTTGGAAAACAGTAAATGAACTGATTAGTGGTAATAGATAGCAAAATATATGGTATTTGATTATTGGAACAAGTCTGGTCCCAATTAGTTTGGATAATTCACTCTCTACTGTAACAACGGGATCAAATCTAATGGCCGTGAGTCCGCCAAGACTTCTCCCGGTTTTTAAGTTAACAAAAACTCTGTATTTTTTACAAAATGTGTTTGGAATTAGCAAATTTTCAGGATAGCGGAGTTAAGAATAGCAAGGACTACCGTACGTTGCAATAACACTGGCACTGTAATGCCCTATGATACCTGAAAGCAGAATGTAACCCAGCCACCAGAATTTGGTAATGGCATCATTGACTATCACAATTTACCGAGTTGCTAAGAGTAGTGTGCTTAATTGGATTTGCACTCTACTTATCCATGTTTTTTTCCATCAATGTGCACTATTACCCAAATAATGACACATATTAACTTCCACAACTGTCCACTTAAGATTGTACCTAGAGACCTATTTACATCAGTACATCACCTCTTGACTACTTACGGGGATGAGTATTGAGCTGCAGATGAGTAGTGTCGACCGAGTACCCAGTGATTGTCATGACCGTGAGCAGAGCCATGGGGACGGCCGATTGTGCAGCTGCGACACACACTCGCAACTGCTGCATGCTGCAGGGGTCCACCGTAGACACAGCTGCGTAACTGATCTGTAGGTCCATGGGTCCAGCCCGCTCTGGTGTGCGCACGTGGTACTTTAGCACACTCTGCCAACAAGTCATTACACTAGCAAAGTGGTGATGGAGAGAAAATATCTGCATTAGCCAAACCTGTTACTTGCCAGCTGTAACATTCAGAATTGAAAACACACTTTAGCTGTATTAAATATTGCAAAATTTCCATATTTGTATTTATAGACACAAAAGATAATTGCTCAAGTTTTTATGGGATACGCCTATACACTAACAAATATTTCTAAAAAAGGATACCTGAAGTGAAAAGGATACCTGTAGTACCTTTGACTATATATACTTACGTGAATAGACTTCTCATAGCATAGGCGTGTTTGAAACCTATTGACAGTGGTGCAATCTTCTGCGGCGTGCATGAAGTACGAGTAACATGTGATAGATAAATCAGTATTACCACTCTTCTCAACCAAGAATGAAACATTTTGTAACTAAGGGTTATGTTTATGTTGTGGTAAAGTGCACTGTAAATGCAGCTGAATAACAATAACATTGTTTGCAGCGAATCTGGCGCTGCGTACATGAACTTTCCAAATTTTTATATCAAACAAAAAGGATTGGATGAGAAGTGTATTCACGTCAGGGCACATAGTCAATGGTAATACTGAAAAAATATTCTGTGATTTGTAAGAGGGATCCATTTGACATTCAATAGATACTTTGTAATGCACAGAAAAGTATAGTAGGCACTTGTATATTAGACCACGGTGGTACTAGATTAGTGAAAATGATGGATAAAAGGAAGAATTAAGTCAATATATCAACATGGCCAATTTAATTTCCACTATTTACCCAATCAGACATTTTGATAACCGTCCCCAATTATGAAGGGACAGCAGAAAAACAGCCAATAGCGATGGAACCACAGTTAACAGCCCAAAAAACAGAATGAGTTATATAGTCTATAGGACAATAAAAATTCAAAAAAGCAGCCACTACATCGACAATATCTGGTCTAATGACCGAAATTCTGAGTACTATTGAAATCAAGATCGTGACAAATGCCGCACATAACGATTAGCGATGTTCTAAGTGTAAGATGACTTGACTGATGATGTGTCAGATAACAGAGAGTCTACTGTACATGATTTGTATTTCAGCTTTTACTTAGGGTACGTTTAATAAGCAACAAGATGCATTTTGTAAAATGCAACATAATGGTTCATTCTAGTGCCCCTAGCGATACAATGCATTTTATGTTGATGATAGAATGACTCAATTGAAGCTAGAATGCAAATTAGGAATGTTAGTTTTCTCCTTGAATTCACACTACTATTTCATAGTTTTTTTTTTTTTTTTTTTTTTACAATTCAGATAAAATTTCATAAGTAAAAATAGAACCAATTATTAATACCTGAATGAGGGCACACCCTTCCCCTGTCACGGTGACCGACAAAGATGGTGGAATATCTGTAGTGACCAGTGTTTGTTGTACCAATTTGTTGACCTCGGAGAGGCGGAAGGTGTTGACCAGATTTTGTCCGGTCAATCCTGTCAATATGACCATCAACTCGGTTTGGTTGACTGGGGGCAATGCTGTCATGTAAGATGAAAGAGCTTCCGCAACCACTGTGTCCTAGAAACATAGTAAATAGTTCAACTCTTAGAAAAACTTACTTTTTATAAAACTCAAGCTTCAACTTTTATTTTATTTTTTTTAATTTATAAACACTGTGTGTCATGAAAAAGTGTATAACTCTCACTTTATCATACTTTGGGTAATTTTAAAATTCTTACACTAAGGGTCTTGGACTCCGGTTCAAGAGGCCACAGTGTGATGTGCAGAAAGAACTTCGTGGACTAATTTTTGTTCAAAACTGCAATTTCATTCTAAATATACTCCATAAAATTTCATAACCGCATGGCTGAAGCCATGGCTTGATTACATACCTGGGTGGATATGAAGCCGCCGTTTTCATTTCGATGCTTAGATATCCATCTTACAGCCTGACTGGCCAACAACATATTGTGCACTCCACCTATCTGTACAAGGGCCAGGACTGCGTAACTTGTAGCGACAATATTGTCAGACAACGATCCATCTGCAAAGTAACAAAAAAGGGTTTATATGATTAATGATCACTAAAATCGGATTAAAATGTTGTCAAACAAAATTTTTTGTTTTTAATCAATCAAATTTAAAGAATCTAATGATTTGTTTACTATTAAAATTGAACAATGATTGTCGTTTATAAAAGGGTCATTCTCATCAACCAAAATATACCAATAGGCTAGCGATCATAATGCTTCAAGAGAATCATGCTATTTTTTGCATTTGCAGGGCCTTTGCAAGTAACCAGTGCAATGCCAACTCAGAACAAAAAATTTTTATCTGGAAAACAAGAATACTGATTTAGCCTACCAGATGATAACAACACTGTAAAACAGTCAAAATAGAAGGTTCATATTTTGGGAGAAAGAATCTTACTAAGTTAGATCATCATTAGTGTATTAATGTAGAAATATTTACTTTCAAATTTTTTATTTATTTATTTATTTGCATCAACGGACAAACCATTTTACAGAAATCAAGAGAAATAAAGTGATGGCCTTATTGCTAACAATAACATAACAAAGGAACGAAATCACAATATACTATAATAATCATACAATAATAATACATGCAGTAATATCATAATCGACAAAACGTAATACAATGTGAGAGCTATCCAAGATAAACATGCAAGATTGTGAATAAATAGAAAAGAACAGTTGTAATCGTGCTAGTTTACAAACAGTGACATGTACGAAAATTGAATTATGAGAATCATTGTAATGAGACATTATAAACTAAATAACAACTAATAAATAACAAGCAAAAATTTATAAATGATCTGGCAAGCAAAACACAAGAATGTGCAAGTGACTAGAAAAAGGATGACTAGTTCAATGAAATTAATCACAGACGATGAGAGAGCCGCTTCACACTGCTTTTGAAGACGCTGACTGAAGGAGCGAAGAAATCCACCATAGATGACACCCCATTTCCAAGACGCTGTATACGGTCAAGTGTAGAATTGAGTTCATAGTTAGTCCTCAGGTATCTGCGACAGAAGATATCTCCGGACCTTGTTCGGAGTGAGCATCGGAAGGATATTGCCTCAAGGAGTTCAGGAGAGTCAATGAAGTTGTTGATTAACTTGTAGAGAAATATAACATCATGGTGATCTCTCCTGGTAAATAATGAGAGGAGGTCAAGAGCATCAGCCAATTGATCCACAGGAACCTCCCTGAACCTGAAGCCATGACGTACTCCAATCATACGAAGAAAGCGGGTTTGGACTTTCTCAAGTTCCTTCTTCATGGTGATCTGATGAGGGGACCACACTACAGAGCAGTACTCAAGTATCGGACGCACAAGGGAGCAGTAGAGCAGTTTCAATGCATACGGACATTGAAGTCCAGAGAGGGAGCGGCGAATCAGTCCGAGGATCCTATAAGCCTTAGAACAGATGACGTGCACATGCTCTTCAGGGTGTAATGAAGGAGTAAGAACAACTCCCAAGTCTTTAGCGGAGGCGGGGCGTCCCAATACCTCATTATTCAGGTTGTAGTGGAAAAGTATGGGGTTCTTGATGCGGTGAAAGGTCATTATAAAACACTTCTTGACATTCAACTCCATGCAGTTCAAAGCGCACCAAGTCTCCACACGTTGAAGGCTATCCTGCAGAAGCAAACAATCATCATTGGTTGTAATCTTCCTGAATAGTTTAATATCATCGGCAAAAAGAAGGCACAATGATCCAATAAAGTCGACTATGTCGTTTACAAAGATGTTGAATAGCAGGGGTCCAAGGTGTGACCCTTGAGGGACACCGGAGGTAGCCAAAATTACAGTAGATGAAGTCCCATCAAACTTGACAGACAGTTTCCGCCCCTCAAGATAACTTTGAAGCCACAGTATGAGTGATCCCGTGATTCCATAGCCGTTGAGCTTGGCCAATAGGTGCGAATGGCTCACCCTTGGAGCATTGAAATTAATGGAAACTTTAAAACACTGCATGAATAATTTGTTTTAAATCTCTGATATTAGTCTTTGAGAACTGAGAACATTTTTTAATCATTGGTCAGTAGGAAATAAATTATCAATATAAAAACTATCTGTTTACTCTTAGTTTAGCTCTAATACAATTCATAAAATCAACAGTTTCATTGTTGAAGATCAATACTTCACATTGTAAAATTTTATTTATTAAAAAAAAATAGCTACGTCCCATTTCATTAATTTTGTTGGGGTGTTTTTCTTTTAACATATTTAAATATAGGTAACAATTAATTAGTGAAATAAAAATATGCCATCAGTAAAAAGACATTATAATCAGGAGCTCATATTGTCATGGATAACCTCCAAACCCCTAGGAAGCTCACATAGGTCAGAAAAGATGAATGTTGACGTACATTTTAGCCTAACATTGCCAATCTATATGATTTTACGGTCCCTGGCCGTACCAAAGCACTTAACAGAAAACTTTTTTACTGGGCTCATTAAATTATTCAGAAGTGAAGAAAACATTATAATGTTAACAACAAATTAAGTTGCAGAAACTTGTAAAACTGTATTAATTTAGAAAGTAATAATTTTAACTGTTTAACATTTGAACTGCTGAAGTTTGAAACTCTGGTTGCTAAAATACCAAAACACGATGACATGGTAGTGCAGGTAACTTAAGCATTTAAAGACTGTTACTTTCAAAGCATTTATTAGATTTAGAAACTCAAAACCTTGATAACTGGAACGATGTGTAATACAGTACACTATCGTTCATCAAACTCAACGACAACGGAACTGAACATCTGGATATTATTAATTTTTTTTTCTTCTTATGAAATGAATAATTTTTCCGTTTTAGCGCCTTCAATTTCCATTTGTTCTATCCGCACAACAGTGAAGTATCACATTTTGCATCAAACGTCATCAGGCGTTTTCCATAATCTGTACCCATCGATGTGATTTACGAGGCCGTGGAGTATTCGCAAAAAGATAGAAAGAGGAAGGGCGCAGGAAGTGAACATCTGCTTCCCAAACTGTTTGTCTGTCTTGCGTCGCGACTGCACCTGTGTTACGTGGAAGTCAGTTGACTGCTGGAATGTGAGAGGAATATGAGAATAAAGATTTTGGATCTTTATTTCCTGTGTTGTTTTTATTCCTATAGGTTCATTGTGAACATGTCCAAAGTTTGAGTGCCTTATTTTCATAAAATCGCTTGTGTTATCTTAAAAACAAGAGTGAATACAATCACGATAGGTCACCGTACGGGCGGAAATGATGACTCACGAAGGACTCCGCTTCATCGGAATTTTTTGACATCCGAACCGGCCGTCCGCCACATTAGTTCCGATGAACGAGAGTGTACTGTAATTAAGTTCACAAAATAATTTGTTGATAATACAAATATTAATATGGTTTCAATGAGGGTAAAATATTCCCAATTCCTCCACCTGGTTCTCCCCAGTAGATGAGATCGTCGTCCGTGATCGCCAGTCTGCTCAGGCTCTGCAGGGTGTCGGCCGCAGATCGGTCGAACCCGAGCCGAGCAAATGCCAGCGCAGCCAGGGCCAGCCGCTGAGGGTCCGCGGAGCCTGTTCCCGAGTTGAGGCAGAACTCTGCGTTAGTCCGCACGGACGTGGGTAGTGCGACGGATGAGCCGGCCAGACTGGCCAGGACCAGCGCGGAGAGAGTGGTAGTCACCTCGTCCGAGCCCTCCTCCTGGACCAGGGGAAATAATTTATATATTTAGATATAGTAATATACATTTATAAAGAACATGGGTTTGTTTTTTTTTTCATGGCATTTTTTAACTTATTGACAGGGAATGATCCAAATCCCTTAGCAAAAATTATTAGAGGCAGTAATCGGTGGCTGGACAGTTGCCATCAATTAAATAATTTTTTTGTTAGTCTAAAAATTCTAAAATAAACACAAATTGTAAAAGCGATTGCTAAATGAGGAGAACAATTGCCTAAACAACTAAATTGCCTAGATTGGAGAACAATTGCAAGATAAACTATCGCTATAAATCAGAAAAACTGAGCACTAAATAAGTCAAATAATTGCTAAGCGAGAAAAACGATAACGAGAAGGACCAACAACAAAATAGTAAGACCATCTATTTAAGAAGCAATGCTGATAAACACTTGCCAATCTACTGTATTTGTGAAACTGAAATTGTTTATTTATGATGGTAAAAAAGGCTAGGTTTTTTTTTAAAAATATCCATTAATTACAGATTTCAATCTGAAATATATGTATAAGTGCATGATGTTTCTGCAGTAAAAACCATATGGAGTCCTTAAGGATATCCTAATAGCGAGTAGAAAGATCTATTTATGAAGAACTAGTGTGATTTTTGTATTTAAATATGTTTTAACTATTTTATTGCTAAAGTACCAGGTTAACCAAGCTTTGCTCGTTGGTTTGAATTCACTTTTGATCGTGTTATGGTAATAAAGCTATGAATTTCCACCAACAAACAACCAACTAAACCTCTTCACAGTTAACAGCTGTTTCAAAAAGACTGAGCTTAACATTAATGTTCATTTATATTTGTATACCTTACGTTGTTATTTCGTTACCAAATAGCAACCCATAAGACCAATGTTAAAAATTACGATTTTTAAACCTAATTTCAGACCAAATTCGATTTTTCCTCGGGTAGAGACTGTTTTTAAACTAAGCAGTTTAAGCAAAATTTACCTGCTAGATTTCGAGATCATGGAACACACATCCCTTCAGACATTGCTCGTATTATAGTATAGGATTTAATTAGGTTACTGAGTAAAATCTTTTTCCAGCATAACTTGTTTAATGTGTTCTAAACGACTTTATTTTAAATGTTATATGATGGGTGATTTGTTTCAAATAGACTGTTGTTGTCTTATACTTTAACATATACCTACTCGATTCAAGAACATACGGACTTTAGACAATGAGAATTTTGAACGACACACAAATCAGGGCCGGATTTACTGATAGGCTAAAAAAAGGCCCAGGGTAGCCAAATTTAGGAGTGAAAAAAAGAGTAGGATATAAATAAAACATATAGATACAAAATAATAGCCCCCCCCCCCTCACAGCAGATCTGCGTACTCAGCAAATTTCCAATAGAATATTAGATTTTTACTTTCCCCTACCACCAATTTGGATTTTATTCTCTTAAGATTAATGGTTATTTGGAAACGTCTGCTACTCCTTTAATGTTGGTTGAAAAAGATTCATCTTTATGTCATTGTAATGGGAATTTGAATATATAGGGGACTATGAAATTAAAATCATGATTATAACAATTTATTTGATTGAACTACAGAAAAACACGTCCATCTTAAAACGAAAAAAATTGAGAATACTTTGTTATTCATTAATAAATCAATCAATAATATAAAACTTTTGACTTTATATACTAAAGTTTCTTTTAAAATGACATAAAGGTGAATCTTTTTCAACCAATATTAAAGGCATAATGGACATAAATTTCACATTTAGTCTTATGGGAATCAAATCCAAGGTACTATGTAATAAAGTGTAGGGTAAATCTTGGCAATGCAGACTCTTAAACCATTAATTTAAATGAGTGAAATAATATTTTACCTGTTATTATAAAGCGACTGTAACTTTAAACTTGTTTATGTTGCTTGTTAAATTGGTGTATCATTTATATCTGTAAGTTTTATGTAATGAATATTATAAAGAATTAAAACCTGGTATTCATTTAAAACAGCTAGCGGCTAAAAAAAAATTTTCCAGATCATTTTTACGTAGAACTTTTTTATTTTACAAGTATAATCAGCTCCCAAAGTTTAGTAATGTCTTTGTGAATCACACTGTGCAGTAATGCTTCCTAAATTAACATTACAAACATCCAAAATTTTAAAGAGTTATAGAGAATATTTGATTATTCAGAAATACAAAAAGTTTTAATGAACAAACAGCATTACACAAGTAAATGACACAATTAAGTAAAGTGTGTAATTTGATGGTTTGGATAATTCTTTCATTAAAATAAACTATAAACATCCTCCCGGCCCACACCCGTCTGGTTGTAACCTCCTCTTTCTTTTAACTCGCTTCTTATTTCTGCCTCCACCACCTCCACTTCCTTCATCATTGCTCCCCTCCCCTTGATCAACTGCTCTTTCACTTTTCTGCCTTCTCAGATTCTTGGTAGAAAACGTTCTTTTATTTTTCTTCACAGCTGATTTTCTATTGCAATGCTCACTGAGTAGATGTTTACTCCTATATAGCCTTCCTCTTCTATGAAAGGAGTCAGGCTGACACAAATCTACTTGACTATTCAATTTTTTTGAACTTTTTGAATTTTTAGCAGTTAAACATTTTGAGCGTGCTTTGTTTACTTCTGATATGACAGTTTTAGCTCTGCGTGGTCGGTATTGTCTGGCCCGCTGTGGGGAGCGGCAACCACATCGACTGCATGGTAGATTTGCAGAATCGGAAGAGTCTAAATCACTATCGCTCATTGATATAAAATTTGAAATTCAGATTTGCTTCAAAAAGGCTCATAGAAAATTGTAATATTTAATTTTAAAATAGTTTATCATCTCCATGGTTGCAATAAAAACTATTAAATGTTTCACTATTTGAGCTGTTGTTTAAAGTTTGAAATCTTATTTAATAATAGAGTGCATTTAAGGGTCTAGAGAAAAAACCCTATATGGCACTACTGAAAGGATCGTGGTAGTTTTGGTGTCAATCGATTTCTTATGGTCCCTATATGATAAGAAAAATATGGTATCCCTTGGAAAATGCCTTAATACGATGTCAAATGAAAATTAAACCTTTTGTAAACCAACCTAAGACGTTATTTTGTCGATTTTTTTACTGCTCCAGGTGATCCATATCCTACACTGAAATTTGATACCACTACTGATTTACTAAGTGTTTTTGTAAACAAAACAGACATCATCCATTCTATGATCATTGATAGATAACAAATGAAAGCAAGGACACTACGGTTGCAGTTATTTTTAAAGCAGAAAAATAAATTAACAACTGGTGCTTAGATAAAATTTAGGTGGCTTTACTATAATAGGAGTTTTCATCACTAGGAGCAAAAGAGGGTCTTTTTGGTACGCAATTGTGTTTTAAAAATGAATCGCAGGTCAGTTTTTAAAATCGATTAACATGTGTGTCACCTAAAAAATATAGTATATTAAATTTTTTAGCTGGTAAGTTTAGGTACCTGGTTCTCTAGATGAAAAAGTTGTCCGATTGCTGGAAAACAGCCATTTTCTAGTTGTTGTTTGGTTATCCACAAGGCAGCGTCTTGCAACACTTTTTGGTCAACCTAAAAAATAAATAAATTACAAAGTAAGAGCTCTAAATACATACAAAACACAATTAAGACTGATCATAAAGACCGGTCATAGTTTTGTTGTGTAAAGTTGTATTGTATTGTCTTTGTGTGGTTTAGAGCAGAGAATCGAATTCTGTCAGTAAAAATCAACTTATTAAAAAAAGTTAGATATAGTAAACGGGGAGGAATAAGCTGAAAGACACGTCTGCCAAAAACACTAGTGTAATTTACCATGCACAAAGTTTTTGTCATTGAACTTGCTAGTAAGGGATTGCACTAGTCAAGAGTACAGAGCTGGTTCTTCTATATTAACACCTTTAAGCACAGTTGGGGGTCATATTAGCTGTGTTTGGCACTTCCACATAGTAATTGAACCCAAGAGTAATGGTTACTCAGTTTAACACACTTTATAAGTAAGGTTTCACTTTAGGCAAGTGTTGTTCAGAAAGTAATGGACGTTTTAGCACATTGAATGACTTGTATAGCTACGGATTGATGTGGTATAAACCTAATTATTTTACTCACATCAATCAATCCTTTCCTTCTTTAGCAGGATATACAGGTTTCGGCCCTAGGCCATCTTCAGTATCCTTTTATTCCTGTTCACAAAATTCTACATACTACACTATGGTCGCGTTGTTCAATTCGATAAAAATTCACTACTCTGAATACATTAAACACTTATGACACGATAGACAAAAAACAACGAAAATACAATCATGATACGTGAGCACGCTTTTGGGATCAGATGCGGTTGTGGGTGGGCTTGCACTGTCATCTTGGCATTGGTGTTCCTACTCTCAGTATTTATCAGCTAATGCGACGTTTGTATCATGTCTATTGAACTTTATACACAGTCGAGTGTAAAAATGAATCAGCGGGAGTTGCTAATTCCGCCCATTACATATTGTGAATTCTTATAACGTTTCCAATGGTGAAATTAAATTAATTAAAATTTCTTATAAGTTTTTTTGGTATTGAGAAACATTTGCAAAATTCAGATGCAGAAAACAACAAGAATCAGGAAAACTGAACAGGAAAGTTGTGTTCGTCAAAATCTTTCACCATGCTCAATAACACATCGCCAATCGCACAATTTTTTACATTGGTTCTGTGTAAAATTTTAGGAATCTGAGTGTTTACATGTAACATGTTCCTTCTTATTTATAAATTACTGTATTTATATAATCATGATTGAATGTGTTCTACTGTATTTAAAACCTAGGTTATTGGATGGGTAAAAAAGAAAAAAACAACTGAGAGGGGTTAAAAAAAATTAAGACTCCATGAAATATTCCTTGAATTGACTCAAGCTGGATCAGATATTGAAGTATTACCTCAACCACGTCCCGAGCCTCTGACAGTGTTTTTACAACAGCAGCTGTCAACCACATGGAACCTGAGTCGTCTTTGTCCCCGAATGCAGAGAACGACCCATCACTTCGCTGGAACATGAGCTGACGCTGGTAACCTGGTGTAACGTGGACAGATGAAAATACAAGTCACCAAAACACTGAGCAAGGCCTGGAAATGGTGAACCGAGTACACAGCATCTAAAGTGTTACCACTCATATCAGAGAATATTCTTTAAAAACTTTTAATCCTCTGTCATCAATTGTAGTACAAGACTTTCACTCGACAAGTCTTTTAGTTTGCAACATTATCAAGAATAATTTAAACAGTTTATCTAAATGAACTGAAGTTGTAATTGAACATAAACCCTTTGTTGTATTTATCAGAAAAATGCCTATAGCCAAAGGTGATTAACACGTTCCTTGCGCGGGGCGAGAATTCACGCCCCGTGCTCCTGGCACCACGTGCGCGGGGCGGGAATTGTCGTCCCTCTCCCATGCCAACAACCTTGCTTCAGTGTGAGCCCACCGTCGTTCGGAGAACGTTGTGACCGATTCCCGCGTTTTGTGCTTGGTTTACTCTAACTTTTGGCGCGCTTCGCTTCCGGTTCGGCCATTCCGTTATTTCTCAATGCGTTGTTTACGTAATCACTGTGTTGTGCAGAGTGTTGACGTAGTTTTTTTGGAATATGGAGCTACTCAATAAGAGTGAATTGATTGAAAACGTGTTTTCTGAGAATGAGGATTCAGAATCCAGCTCTCGGAGTATGACTGTGGGCGTGTGGGGTTGAAAAGTAGTTAGGGATTGGATAACGACTGGCACCAGGACCTAAGGACGTGAATTCACGCCCCGGACGTGACGTCACCAATTTCAGCCAAAATCGACATTGAGACATCTAGATTCAACATTTTGGACATCCTGACATCATTTTTTAGTATTATTGTGTGACTGTGGGCGTGTGGGGCTGAAAAGTAGTTAGGGATTGGACAAGGACCGGCACCAGGACCTATGGACGTGAATTCCCGCCCCGGACGTGACGTCACCAATTTCAGCCAAAATCGACACTGAGACATCTAGATTCAACATTTTGGACATCCTGACATCATTTTTTAGTATTATTGTGTGACTGTGGGCGTGTGGGGCTGAAAAGTAGTTAGGGATTGGATAACGACCGGCACCAGGACCTAAGGTCGTGAATTCATGCCCCGGACGTGACGTCACCAATTTCAGCCAAAATCGACACTGAGACATCTAGATTCAACATTTTGGACATCCTGACATCATTTTTGAATAAGTAATCACATTATAATTTTTTAGCATTTTAGGGTCGTAATACTCATAATGTTTAGCAATGAACGTGTTAACTAGTCAATTAATTAATTGAATTGAATACATAACAGCTCATGTTAACTTAACAAAAGCTGTAGAATAGGATAAAAAATAAAATATTACAAATTTAAGTGCACAATTAGAACAATGGTTGCGTAATTCACAATTAATTCAATTACATAGGTAACATTTAAGTGCATGTACTGTTCAACAATGATAAAATAAAATAAAATAATAATTTTTTTTTTTTTATTAGGACTCTCATACTTTAAAAGTTTAAAATGAAAAAAATAAAACTCTCAGTGACGTTGGAAAGTAACTCAAATTTCCTTATACTTTTAATATTAGGCTATTAATTAATGATACTTTCAAACAACTGGTCGATGTTAGATAGTAACAAGACTGGGGTTCGGACCATTCCCCGGAAAAACGTTAAAAATGCCACTGTCGTACACAAAATAAAAATAAAAAAGATATCTTTGTACTAATACAATTATTTTTACTGATATATCAGGTATGAGGGATCTAAATCCAACTTTAATCTACAAGAAAACATATTTTTAACAATAGATATTCAAAAACGCCATCCAAAACAGGAGAATGCGAAAGCATGTTTTCAGTATTTTTACAAGTGTGAAGATGACATGTAAGAATGAACACTGCTTTGTGCTTTGATATTAACTTTCGCCCATTTCAGACATAATGATCATACTTCCTATTTCAAATTCTTATGAGATTTATACTTGACAACGACAAATTCTTTACCTTTTTTGATATTTTTTATTGCAGTGGCTGTAAGCTGGCCATTATCACTTCCAATGGCGGTAATGTATTTCAGGACATACAAATTGGGAGCTAATCTTGCCAAGTTCTGCTCTCCACACCCCATTGGCAGGGGTACTAGGTTGTCCAGGTTCTGAAATTTACAACTCGTGTATTATACAAGGTGGTTATAAAGTATTGGACACATTTTAAGATTCAATAAATAAATAACCAAGTAACTTAGACACATGGGGATTATTTTATTAAACAGCATATTACAAAAAAGTTTTCATCGCAATACAAGAAAAAAACTCTGTTACATCATTATTTTTAGAAGTAAACTGAAACTTTTCCACGCGCTCTTAATGGTTTGAAGAGGTTGAAGTATAAATTCAAACTCAGACCATGTTTTCCTGAGCACTTCTGGAGTTATGCCTCCAATAACCTCTGTAAATCGTTTCTCAAGTTCTTCGAAGTCTTGAACCTTCTTTAGGTAAATCTGTCCTTGCCATAAACCCAGAAAAAACCCCAAACGGTATAATCCGCAATCATCATTGCTGATAAACAAGTGTATTTTTATAATTACTATTTTATACTTACAGGAATATTCATAGTTATTATTCTTTAAGTTACTGTATAAAACTGTTTTTAATATGCAATTTAATCAAACAATTCCAATGTCTCTAAGTTATTTGTTTATTTATTTATTTAGTCTTAAAATGTATCCCATAAATTATGACCACCCGGTACTATGTTATCACCTTATGTAGTATACTTAGTTGATAACTTGGTTACATCAACTATACTATATGCACACCAGGGATTTGTCGAAATAAAACCTTTTTTCTTGACCTTGTAATACTTTACAGTGCTTGTTTTTTGGGTGATATAAAAAAGGTAAAATAATTATTTTCAAATACAGATATTGTTTATCTTAAGAAATGAATTAATTTTTGTAGGTTTAATGTTTTTTTTATGAGCCCATTCTTTCCATGATATTGACCCCAAAGAGATAGAGTAAAAACTACACTTAACTTGTTTTTTACCCTTAATAATTGTTATTCAGTAATGGATTTTTGCATTAAGTTTATACTTGGCATGGTCCTTTGTAACATAAAAGTCCATTTACAGAAAACAATTTTTTCATTATCTAAACAATGATACAAAGACAAAAAGACAAAGACAAAATACTCTTTATTGACATGAACATTAAGTACAGTCATGGCGTCATTGGTTTTCTTCTTCAGTGATGAGGTTGGCCTCGTCCCTCCAGGCATTCTTCAACAGAGTAAAATTCTTTTTTCAGTAGCCAGTCGAGAACAGCTCCTTTGAAGTTCCGGTTGTTTTTTGTTCTTTCAGTGCAGGTGGAAGGGTGTTGAATAGTTTTGCTCCGATGTAGCTGGGTTTTTTCTCATAGGCTGACAGATGATGTGCAGGGAGTATGTAGTTGATTTGGTTTCGGGTGTCATAATGATGAGCCTCTGAGAAGTTTATTATGGGTCTTTTGTTAACAACGTGGGTAACTACCTCGGCAATGTATAGGTTAGCTACTGTCTGTAGTTTCAGCCATTTGAACTCCCCTTGGCATGAGTCACGAAATGCCAGTCCAGCCATGATTCTGACTGCCTTTTTCTGTAGACGTAATACCGTCTGAAGGTTCCCCTGAGATGATAGCCCCCATACAATCAGTCCATAACGCATTTGCGCCTCAAATAGAGCATAGTAGGCAGTCCTTGAGGTTTCTGCATTACTGATGTGTTTCAGGCGCTTGATGACATGAAAGATTATTAAGTTGGAACAACAAATAACGGGTAAATGTAATTTTATCCATAAGAAAGTCTAAATTTGCAATAGATAGGGAGCAAAAATCATATTTTTGTATGAAAAATTTACGATTTATTTTTATGCATAGAATGTGAATATGCATAGCCACACCCAGATTGTTTTGAGACTCTGTATACATTGAATGAAAATTTAAAATAACCCTAAGATGTACAGACAGAAATTATTAGTTCCCAAAAAGAAAAATAATGTTACCTCAAGTGCAGGACCAAACAAGTCACCGACAACACTAAATTGAAGTTTTGCAGAACCTGACACCAAGTTATCTCCTGAAGGCAGTTTCATATCCCAAGTCACAGAAGAGTTTGCGTGTACTGCAAAAATATATTTATCAATCGACAGGGTTAATCAATGTTGTAGAAAATATTTAAAGAACAAAGTTTGTTAGAAATGTAAAAACTAAATAAAAAATTTTACAGAATTTATGGTGATTTTACTTGATTCCGTCGCCATTAGATCGTCTTTGACAAGCATTCTTTCAAAATGTTTGACTTATATTTGCAGAAAGTCCAAATATTAGCGCAAATAAAAAGAGTACAATAGTAAAATTTTGGAATTTTTATCGGGAAATCTATTGCACACAAAATGAAGCCAATTATCTAAATAACTTTATACACATTATCTTTAAAAGTGTCCTATTTCCAAAAATTTGAAGAAATATTAAAACAGTATATTTTTTATTATATGTTGATTGATTTTTGGCAAAAGACAAACAGCTTACCTTATAACAATAACATTTTTGAATAAGTTTTAACAAGAGTTATTATTTTACCTGAAGGACAGATGAAAGATGATTGGCTTGTTTGTTGTAAATAGCCTTCTTGTTTTACTAATAGCTGTTTCACCACTGTGTCACTGGAACATTAAAAATGCAATTTAAAGGTTGGTTTAAAAGTATGATGTGATGAAAACTCTACATTAAGTAAATGACAGTTTATGAGTGAAAGTCAAAAGTGAGCAAAAGTATACAAGTCTATTCCACTAAAATATTCCTCACGTTTTACAAACTTTTTATAGGTTCAAAGATTTTCATTGGTAATACTTAAAATTGAAAGGCAACAATGTAGAGACCTACACAAGTACTACTTGAACTCTTCGTAGCCATAAAGTAAACATTGAAACGCTACTCTTTTACCTTTTAGAAGGTACATCGGGCGAATCGCACCCATCAAAGGGTTGAATCTCAGCCTGAACTATAAGGTTGGCCGTTCCAGCCAGAGTGGGGGTCACTGAGACCATGAAAGTTTGGGGAGAGACGGGGGGCAGGCACAGTCTAGCCTCTGTGGTGGGCCTCACCGCCAAATAATCGTTCTTTAAAACAGTCACCAAAATCTGAAACACGATATTTGCTTGAGAAGTACGGCATTAAAATAATAAGAAGGGAGATTTTCATGGTTAATATTGCAATGGATCAGTGTTAAGAAGTTTATCATTGTGGTTACGAAACTTGGAGTAGTCAACATTATTGATCTGTTTCCCAGCCACCTAAAAATTGGTCATAGGGATGCTGAATTTTTAAAAAGCAATTTTCAGAAAGAGCTAGGCATTTTTTCCAGAGTGCTATGTCATTACTTAGCAGTGCCTCAGAACTAAATATTTCTTAACATTAGCAAAGATGCTACTTATATAAAAATATTACTATATTTTATCAAATGATAACTATACTTTAACGTCTAAACAACACTTTATTTACAATACTCATACATTACTTACTCTTACTTACTTACTCCCAGGGCCATGCATATCTGAGAAGATATTTGGCCGCACCAACGAAGCCTCTCCATCTTGCTCTATCCTCTGCATCTTCCTCGGTTGCTCCTAATCACTCCATGTCTTTCTTTACTTGGCTCCACCATTTTTGTTTTGGCCTCCCTCTGGGTCGTCTTCCTTCGGGGTTTCTTAATAAAACTAATTTTAAATTATTGTGCTCCTCTCTTCGTAAAACATGTCCAGCCCATCTAATTCTTCTACATTTAAATTCGCAAACCACATCTGGATCTCTGTAGAGTTCTCTCAACTCTCTGTTGTGTCTCTTCCTCCATTCTCCATCTTCATAAATTGGTCCATAGATCTTTCTTAAAATCTTATTTTCAAATGTCACTAACTTCCTTTCTTCCTTCTTATTTAGTTTCCACGTTTCAGCTCCGTATAATAATACTGGGCTGATTATTGTCTTATAAATTCTAATTTTGGTATTTTTTGACAATAATTTAGAGGACATAAGTTTGTTGCAAGCGTAGAAGCATCTGTTTGCAAGATTTAGTCTATTTTGGATTTCTATTTCTTCTTTATTTTCTCTGGATAAAATAACCCCTAAATACTTAAAATATTCTACTTTTTCAAATTCATGGTCTTCTACCTGCAGAGGATCTTGGGCTATGACTCGATTTCTTGAAAATTGCATATATTTGGTTTTCTCGTCATTTACTTTTAACCCTAATAGTCCTGTTTTGTCTATAAAAACTTTTGTTAGTTGGCGTAGGTCCTCTAAAGTTTCTGCACAAATGACGACATCGTCTGCAAACGCCAATATGTTGATTCTGGAGCCAATTGAAATTCCCTTATCTATTGTTGCAACTTCTTGAAGAGCTTCTTCTATTGCTAGGTTGAAGAGGATTGGGGAGAGTCCGTCCCCTTGCCTTACCCCCGCATTTACTGTAAAGGGCTCCGAAACTCTTCCATTTACTTTCACTGCACATGTGGAATTTGCTATACTTGTTCTAGCAAGGTTTATAAGTTTGATTGGGATCCCAAATTTGTCCATCTTTTTCCACAATTTCTCTCTGTTTATACTATCATACGCTTTTTGGAAATCAATAAATATTGCAAAAAACTCTCTATTAAACTCCCAATACTTCGATATAACTTCTTTAAGGATAAATATTTGATTCACTGTGGACCTGCCTTTCATAAAACCTGCCTGATGATCTAGGATTAATTCATTTGTATATTCTTCAATACGATTTAATACTATTTTTGATAGTACATACATTATTTTAATTAGTATTACATTATTTTAATTAATTAATTTTAATTGAGTATTAATTACTCATACATTATTTACATATTATATCCGCCATCTTGTCCAGTTTGCTAACAGGTCCGACGATGACAGCATAGACTGTTGAAACTAGTAACCTAGTATGTAAATAATGTATGAGTATTGTAAACAAAGTGAAATTGTTTAGATGTAAAAGTGAACTCATCATTTGTGAATTCAACAACACGTGAAAGAATGATCATTAAGAAGCTTATATTTTATCAGCAAAAGGAGACTTTAATGAAACTACAGTTGGGATATATTCATAATTTTCTTCCAATACTCTGCAAGAAACAAAACATAAACAGTTTCCAAAATTATAAAATTTTCCTTTGAAAGTTTAGTAAGTGTTAAGACTAACGAGATCCACCTTTAAAGCAATTGATTGATTATAACTATGCTTATTCTAAGGAAAATTGAAAGTGCAACACAAGGTTTAAGTATTTTTTAATTATTTAATTAAATATTTTTAATTTTTAGCGAATTTCCCTAGAGGGAATACGCTATTACGGTAGTAGCCATGGTAAGACCTAAGTCCGGGACCATGTTACTTTTTCGTTTTGAGGTCCCCAGAAGCCAAAAACACCATTCGTTCATTTTCATATATATGTATATATATCTATCTATATATACACATCTATGTGTCCGTGGTACTGATAACTTTTGACAGCAACCTCCAATTTTGATGAAATTTGGTATGAAGGTGTAAGACCAGATCTATCTTCATGAGTTCGCGAACCAGCATGATCGGGTTATGGGAACGGGGTTTTATGGGGTTTCAAAGGGGTCAAAAATGGGTTTTTGGCATTTTTGAACCTTAATTTGTAAAATTCAACAATTTTAACTAAAACCATTTAAAAGAGCTTAAAAAAACAAACAATTTAGTATTTTGAATTTTTAACTTGGCTCAACAGGTAACGGAGAAAAGCTAAAAATAGGTTTCCAATGTTAATCTTATGGGAAATCAACAAAACCCTGTATCTCGCTTATTTATTGGAATAACTTGATAAAATTTGGTATGTACATTCACTAGGTAGGGTTTAACTGATATTTGCTTACAACACCCATATGGCGGCAAACCTACATACTCACCCCCATGAGGCTTATGGGGAAAATTTAAGTTTCGAATATTGATACAATTTGATATTTACCTTACTATGACATTTTCTAACAAAACAAACATTTTGTAACAACATCCAATGGCAGCAAACCTACATATTCATTCCTATGGTGTTTATGGGGAAAATACAAAATCTCAAGATCCTTTGGAAATTCGCTGAGTACGCAGGTCTGCTGCGACGGGGGTATTTTAACACATAATCGCAAACATGCAATCAGACATGCGACTCAAAGTGCATGTCTAGCTCACCTTACTTAATGTGTTACTATTAATAATAATTATAGTCATTCATATGACAACCGTGTAATATTACACATATAAGCCATAAAATCTCTTATAAAAAGATTATTTATTTACCGGCAGAGAATGGTGCATGTAGTTGTACACGATGATTTTAATTGTAACTTTCTCATTCATTTGGATTGAGTAAGGGGCTTCAATGTGGACGAAGAACGGCAGGAACACAGAGACGCTTGTCGGCCGTGACACGCCGAGGCCGTCTTTGTCTGACACACAGACCACCTGGGTGTCCCACGAGGTGATGGAGTCCGGGGCGGAACTGTTTACAACCACCTCCCCCTCCCTCCTGGAATACTGCAATAATGTACTATGAATAAGGAAACAGATTGAACTGATTATAACCTAAATTATGTTATTAATTACTGTTTTAAGATGGTTTGGTTGTGTGATGTTACTTTTAACTGCTATGTAAATGTAAAATACATAAATGTAAAACCATATCAAATTTTAGAAACATTTACCTTGTTAATATCATTTATCATTTTTGTTTTAATATTGAAACACAAGTGACAACCACTTTTTGAAGATAATTACTACAATGGTGTAACTTACTTACAGCAAAATTTTCTTAGCTGAAAAATTGTAACGGTGCAATTCGCGGTGGGGTTAAAATTGCACGCTACAGCCTCGGAGTCGCTCAATCGGGTTAAATGTCCACGGTTCTAAATTGATTTTGGCTAATTAATGTAATTTATTTGAGGGCTCAGACGCAAGGTAAAATGAACATCTAGTTCTCAAAGTCAATCCTTAGCTCATCATAGCCCTGGAATTTGGAAAAAGGTAAATTTAGATTCCCCGGTGAAATTCTGATTAAAATAATAAAAACTAAAATAAGCCACGCGGCAAAATGAAATAAACGAATTCTTCAACTAAAACGCAAGTAAGCCTATCAGGATTTCACCGTCAAGTTATCGCCCATTAATAAAATCGGGTTTCTATTGAATTAATTTAAATTACAAATATAATATTCAATTTAATTAGTAAAAGTCCAAAGGGTTTTCCGGGAGCTGTTTCGCCCCGGGCCTAACGCTGATAAAAGACAAGTTTATATTTAACAAACTATTTTATTCCCAAGGTTAGTTCACCCTGGGCCTACAATGGATTGGTGTAAATCACTTCGAAATAAAATAAAATATCGTGCTCCGGTCAACCACGCGGTCTACCAGCTAACAAAGAACTCTAACAAAGAGTACGTAAAACGCTATTAAATCACTTCCTTGTACAAGTTATTTTATTAAGTTAGTTATTAAGCGGCGGGCATGCTCGGCGCGGTCACCAAGTAAAAGTTCGGAACAGCTGATTCCAACCGGGCGGCCTACGTCAGCTGATCCCCGGTGGCGCGCAAATTCAAATCGCCCGAACGCTCGCTTCAATTTTAGACCCTTACACCCCCTACTTAGTTCGGGGTGAAAAAAAAGAACCGAAAAGAAAAAAAAGTTTTTGCTTCCTCCCTTACTCTAGGCAAGCTTCGCTTGCGGTTGGGGTTTGCGAACTTTTACGCGGAAGAAGGTCCCATCCTCGTTCCACCTACGGATGGTATAGAACCTGTTTGTCGGTCGGCCACATCTGCCCATGCCATTGTCTGGGCGCGTAGAGGCGTCACACGCTACCAGTCGAGTCTCGGGCGTAGGTAAAGACAGAGGTGGCGTTTGCACAACATGCTCACCTCGGTTTCGTACCCGACGTCGGATGGGCGAGGGCATCTGCCCTGCAGGGTTGGTCTGTTCGACCTTAAATCTTTCGCAAGTAATACAATTTTGAATGTGAGCTTTTACATCGCGTATCCACCCCAGCCAAAAGTAATTAGTGCCAACTTGGTTGGCCGTCTTTTTGAAACCAAAATGCCCCGCGGTGGGCGAATCGCGATGGTTTTCACGCAAAACAATGGATCGCTCATCCAGCGGAACGCAAAGTTTCCAGTTTTCCTTTGGATCCCCGTATGTTGATCTTTTCCGATCAAACTTGTACAATTTTTTGTTACGGATTACAAAATTTCGGTTGGCCCTGGGATGTTTCCTAACTTGGTTTACTATGCGTTGGTACCACCTGTCCGGCGGAGGTTGGTCTATTTCGACCGAACCGTCAGTAGGGCTCGAGTTCTCTGCTCCAATCGGACATACCGCAGTGTCGGCATCGTCGTTCTCCTTGGATGAAACCGCGTCTACCAATTGAGGTTTACCTCCACTACTCCCTGGATCATTTTGTTCCAAATGATCTGAACTGATGTCTGGATCATTTTGTTCCAAATGAAAAATTTCAACATTAAAAGTAATTAGATTCAATCTCTTAAGGGTATGCATTCCCAAAATCACGTCACAAGTCAACGTCGGCAAACATACTGCTCTAAATTGATTTAGCTGTCCGCCTAAAATTCCTTCAAATTCGTACACATAATTTTGTCTAGTGCACGTACCATCCGCGAGCTGTACAACCGTTGAAACTTTATTAGCACCAATTCCCTGGTTTTCCAGATGCTGTGCGACCTTTGAGCTAATTAGAGTAAAGGCTGCGCCACTATCTAACAGTGCTAAGAACTTCTTCTCATTAATTTTAATATTTACATACGGCCTATTATCCTGCACGTCAGTTAAAGCTCCAAAACCTTCAGGAACTAATTTTATTGGCTCAATACATTGTTGCCAGTCGGATGATTCAGACTTTATTTTGGACTCGACAGTCCTCCGGTTACGTGACGCGTTTCTCGATCGGCATTTACAATCATCTGTTCTCACGCCCACGGTTTTACAATTAAAACATTTAATTGTTTTCGGCAATCGACAATCCCGATAAACATGTCCGGGTTCATTGCAATTATAACACGTCACCTTATTGCGAACAGATTGTTTCATCTGTCCATCTTTGTTATCGGCTGGCGCCGACCTAGATTGCTTATCTCGCGATTGATAAGCCACCGCGCGGTTATTCCACCGCTGGTTATAGTTACCTTTGTCGTTTTTAATTGGATTATTATTTTTATAACCCATCTGCTTGTCTTTTTCAACATTTTGATCCTTGAAGCTCTCATTGTTTCCTAAGCTATTGACACCCCGGTGCCCATACGGCTTATTGTCTGACTTCCGCTTTCCTTGGTTGGCTGTTTCCGCTACCAATGCCTCGGAGGGGTGAGGGGGAGGTCGGTACAACGCCTTTTCACGCCAATAACTCTCAACGTGCTCTGCTTTTTTCAGCATCTCATCAAGCGAAACTATTTCGTCTCGACTCATTGTTAATTTATAATCGGGTCTCATATTGTTATAAATAACATCGAGTTTCTCTTTCATAGAATAACCTCCGCGCCTCCGCATTAAAGTCGTGATAGCGACAACAAAATTACAAAACGGTTCATTTTCGCCTTTAGTCCTGCGTCTAATTTCCTCACCAAGGTTTCGGTTATAGCCCGGAGGTAAATAATACAAGTCAAAACTGCGATGAAAGTCATCATATGAAAGCCAAAAATCCTTATTGTTGCGGTACCATAACAATGCCGCACCGTGCAACAATTCAGGCAAAACTTTAAGAATACGCTCGTTATCAAGGGAATACGCTTCTTTTAATTCCTCAACACGTTCTAAGAACGAAATCGGGTCTTTATTGCCGTCGAACTTAACATTCCATTTCCGTACTAGTGTACACAATGATGCTGAGTCATTGTGTTTTAGGCCCGTTGATTCATGATTACTTGCTGATTGAGTCGCGGTTGTGATAGGCTTATGCAGCTTACTATACACAACTCCATCGCCGGGAAGAGGCAAACTCAGGAAAATATTTTCACGGCTATCTGCGAGCGGAATATTTTCGCTTGCCCGGGCCTTGATCTCAAAATCGGCTACTTTCCGGCAAACATCATCTACTGACACGTGGGGCGGCATACCCAACCATTGAACAATTTTTGCTAAACCTTGATTTTCAGCCTGTTCCTGAAGAGGTAACGAATAATTTTTTAATTGGTTATCAGTCGCATTTTCAAAAGACCATGGATTTCCGGCTACGGACATAGCTCCTTCGCTCGTCGGAGTTTGTTTGGATTTTTCGCGGGGAATACCATCCTTCCAAAATTTCGCAAAACGCCGTCTTAACTCGTCCATGGTTCCAGACGTGTCTAATCCATATTTGTTCATCTCTATCTTAAGTTCATCTTTAGTTAACGTCCTAATCCAACTAGTCCTAGGATCATCCTCGGAGGGTGATTTCCGTGAAAACGACTGAGTGTCAAGTGGTAGGCTCAGTGTGACCGTCGAGGGGATTGTTGTCACTACTGTACTATCAGTCTCTGGTATTGGCCTAGAAACCGTCGTTTTCGGAATCGTACCTACGCTGGTAGTTATACTTGAACTAGTTGTTACACCAGTTGTTACGCTAGTTTTGTCTGATTTTGTTCCCTTATCTCCTTTGTTTCGCACCGGAGAAGCAACGTAAAATGTGCTACACAAGAGCCGGAACCAAAGTCTAAGAAATAATCTAAAAAGTCCCATTTCTAACAACAATTAATTGCAATTAAAATCCAAGTTTTCGGGCGCCAGCCACAATGGCAGAAAATAAAGAGAGATAATATTAAACTATCTTATTTCAGATAGCACACTACCTTATTCCAGATAGTAACAACAGTCAACGCTTTTAACGATGATTTCTTCTTGAAATTTTACAAGTCCCTGAGCCCTACACAATTTATTTAGTCCCTGTTCGGCACCGCTATTTGTAACGGTGCAATTCGCGGTGGGGTTAAAATTGCACGCTACAGCCTCGGAATCGCTCAATCGGGTTAAATGTCCACGGTTCTAAATTGATTTTGGCTAATTAATGTAATTTATTTGAGGGCTCAGACGCAAGGTAAAATGAACATCTAGTTCTCAAAGTCAATCCTTAGCTCATCATAGCCCTGGAATTGGTCCAGCTCAGACAGCCGAGCAGATAAGACGTCTCGTTTATCGCTCCGTGTACAACGCTTGATTCAACGTTACGTGCATTATTTTAGTGCGCGTTTTAGGTTATATTTTATTCATTTAATACACGACTTAACCATTTTTACTAAACCGTGTTAAACATGTCCGCCTGTGGCGTCTGTAATATAGCCATTGATGATGGTAACGAGATGAAGTGTACTGGAGTGTGTGGCAAAGTGTTCCATGCTACCTGCATCAAGAACGACGGCGAAGGTGTAACAACGAGATCGACAAAAAAATGGAAGTGTAGTGAGTGTCGCCAACCCTCTACAAGTAGTGAGGTTTCTGTAAGTACTGCTCTTACCAAGGAGTTTTTGGTTCAAATGTTTGAGAACTTTAAAAAAGAAATGTTCGACGAGTTCAAAAAGGTAAAATCCGAAATGGGAGAAATGTCAGTTTCGATGCAGTTTCTGTCCGAAAAAGTAGATGCATCAAATACATTAATGAATGAAATCAAGATTGAATTCGATTCAATTAAGAAAGAAAATGCAGAACTTAGAGAAAAAAACGAGTCACTAAGTAAAATTGTGTGTGATCTGCGTGAACGTATGAGGAATATTGAGCAGTACAGCAGAAAAAATAATTTAGAAATAAGCGGTGTTCCGACTACCCCGGGAGAAGACATCAAGCTCATTGTCAAAGATCTGGGAGCAGCGCTGGGCCTGGAGGTGGACTCGAGTCACATCGCGGCCGCCCATAGGATTCCATCTTACAACAAAGATCGTCTTCCCTCTGTGGTGGTACAATTCTACGACCATGATTTAAAGGAAACCCTTCTTTCAAAGTACCGAGAGGCAAGGACCAAGAGCGCCCATCTAACTGCGGACAAGATCAACAAGGTATTTCCCCCGGGTAGGGTGTATGTCAACGATCACCTGTCCCCGGAAAACAAACAATTTCTGGCTAAGCTAAAATCAAAATGTAAAGACTTAGGCTATGTCTTTGTCTGGTGCCGGGACGGTAAATTTTTCATAAGGAAAGCTGCCGGCGAAAAAGTAAAGAGAGTGAGTACTTGGGATGATATTGACAAACTTAAGTAAGGTCGCACAACATAAGCCACTTACATGTTTGTTTCTCTTTTGTGTGTAATTAAGTTAAACCTAATCTTAAATTTGTAAATCTTAGTTAATGGTTATGGATTCGAATGTATATCTAAACGATTTAGCTTTATTTTATGATTCAGAACCTAAGAGCTCACTTTCCTTCTTATATGCTAACATAAGGAGTCTCAGGAAAAACTATAATAATTTGTTATCTGAATTAAGTCGAATTAATACAAAGATACAGTTTATAATACTGAGTGAAATTTGGATAAATGAGGATGAGCTTAACCTATACAAATTACCAGGCTATAATACTTTTGCTAATTGCAACAATAACTATAGAGCTGGTGGAGTTTTGTGTTATGTGTGCGAAAGTATAAATGTCTCACGTTCTGATATTGATATGGAAACTGCTGATTCTTTGCTGCTTAACATAACTTTTGAACATTCATACTTTAACCTTCTATGCCTTTATAGACTACAAAGCTTCTCAGAAATCAGTTTTATTAATGAATTGCCAAATGTCTTGCAAAATTTAAAAAATAATACTATCTATGTAGGTGATATAAATATTAATTTGAACCCAGTTGACAGTAATACGAGTGTCCAAAATTATATTAGTTTATTAAGTAATAACGGGTTTACTTCTCTCATAAATAGCCCAACACGAATTACTGAATTAACAAAGTCAACCATTGATCACATTTTCGTTCGCCATCCTCGAATAGATTATTTCAAAAGTGTAATTTTTGACATTGGTCTTTCCGACCATTGTTTAATAGGCTTAAATTTTAATTATATTTCGAAGTATAAAAAAAATAATGGTGACTTGAATAAGCAAGGAACCGAGAAAGTTGTATTTGATTATAGCCTAGCTGCTGAAAAGCTGAAATTAGTAGACTGGAGTATTTGTTTGTCAACGAATGATGTGAACAGTTGTTATGATTTGTTCCACTCAATTTTAATTAAAGCTATGGATAGTTGTAAAATAGTTAATAAGCACAATAAGTTAGCTAAAGCTAAGATGTTAAGTCCTTGGTTGAATTTACCATTACTTTCAAGAATTGAGAGGCGGAAAAAATTATTTATAATTTACAGAAAACGTCCCTATGACCGGGCTTTTAAATCGTATTTTCATTCGTTCTGTGATAAATTGAAGAACGATATCGACACAGCAAAAAATGACTTCTTATCCAATAAGATAAAAAATTGCAATGGTGATTCCGCTCAATACTGGAAAGTTATAAATAGCTTAATAGGTTCAACATCAGGAAAGAGTATTGATAAGATTGAGTTAATCAATGGACAAGTTATTACCAGCCCCAAGCAGGTTGCCGATGCGATAAATTTTTATCTTATCTCTGTCCAAAGTCAATGCGTCCCGAGTCAAAGAGTCCTTCCGCTACTCCACCGCCCGCGTATGCACTATCAATTTCGCCCTCAATCTATGTTTGTAGAACCTGTCGATACTAATGAAGTTGTGAGTACAATTAAAAATTTAAAAAACAAAAAATCTACAGGTTTTGACAACATTTCCGTTGATTTTGTGAAAAAAGTAGCTGTAATTATTGCCCCAGTTTTGGTGCATATAATAAATTTGAGTTTTATGAATGGCATATTTCCTGACCAACTTAAGACAAGTACTGTTGTCCCTATATTTAAAAAGGCCCAATCTATAAAAATTGATAATATAAGACCAATTAGTCTATTATCGGTCTTCTCCAAAATTATCGAAAAAATTATGAGGAAAAGATTGATTAAATATCTAGACAATATAAATTTCTTTAGTCGTTTTCAGTTTGGTTTTAGACAAGGATTGGGAACGGAGGATGCTCTTTTATCAGTTACTGATAAGATTTATAGTAACTTCAATACTAACAAAAAAACTACTGGTTTGTTTATCGATTTTAAAACTGCATTCGATCTAGTTGATCACAACATATTACTGTCTAAGTTGGAAGCTGCTGGAATTAGGGGGACTGCGCTATCCTGGTTTAAAAGTTTTCTTAGTAATAGAGTTCAAAAAGTTAAAATTGCAGATTATCTCAGTGAACCACTCACTCTGGAGGCGGGAGTGCCCCAGGGATCGGTGTTATCAGCGACTTTATTCCTTGTGTTTATAAACGACCTGCTTGAAATACCGTTCCATGGGAGTGCAAACGCTTTCGCGGATGACATAGCTTTTTTTTATTCTGAGAGGACCGCTAATGAGATTTGGGTAAAAATAAATGAAGACCTGGAAGTTCTAAATGTATGGTGTCATATTAATAAAATGAAAATCAATGTGAAAAAAACAAAATATGTAAATTTTAGTTTAATTAATACTTTTGAGTTTCCTGAAGATTTATTATTTCATGATTTGTATTGTTTAAAGATAGACTGCAAGTGTGAGGAAATTGGAAAAACCAAAGCGTTCAAGTATTTAGGCCTTACGTTGGATGAAAATTTAAATTGGCATGATCACATTGTAACTATACATAAAAAAATTAAATCATCGATTAGAATTTATTATTATCTCAAGAATTTTTGTGACCCTAGCCTTTTAAGAGTATTGTATTTCGCCCTGATTGATTCGAGGCTGCAGTATGGCATTCAGTGTTGGGGAGGTACTTTTAAGCATTATATTGAAAAACTTCGGGTATCACAAAATCACATTATAAGGTTAATCCTTAACTGTCCCATGAGAGAGAGCTCATTTCCTTTATTCCGTCACTTAAGAATACTACCAGTCCAACATTTATTTGTCTATAAAGTTCTGAAAATATTTTATATTAGAAGTGGTAATACAGGCACTGAAAATCTCTTATATCAAACTAGGAGGAATTCACAAAGGTATTTCAGATTACCAAAAGTCAATAAATCTGTCTTTAAACAATCGTATCAATACTCTGCTCCGAAATATTTTAACCAGTTACCACAATTCATGAAAGACTGCCCAAACTTAAGGAATTTTATTAAAGAATTAAAATCTTGGCTCTTTTCCAACAGCGATGTAAGTTTTCTAAATTTCAGTTTAGTCTAGATTATTATTGCTTCTTAATTAATTGTTTTAATAACTGAAGAAACTGTTGTAATTTAATTTTAAGTGTTGTTACGAGTATATTTGTAAACTTACTAGTATTATTTGTTTATTATAAAACTTTGTTACACACACTTTTATATTTTTGTATACTGTGAATTTTGTTTTTAATTATTAACTTTTGTTACATAGTTAAGTTTAACTATAGTTTGTAGTACAGGCGCCACGGAGCGAGAGTGCTGAGTCAAGTGTTGCTGGACTCAAAAAAGTGCAAATTGAATTGACTATTAAATTGTAATAGTTGACCACAGGTACTGGATAAAGTGGTCAACTCATATTCCTAATTTGAAAATTGTGTTTTATTGTACGCTTTAAAAAAAGGAATAAATTCATTATTTCATTATTTCATTTCAATTTGGAAAAAGGTAAATTTAGATTCCCCGGTGAAATTCTGATTAAAATAATAAAAACTAAAATAAGCCACGCGGCAAAATGAAATAAACGAATTCTTCAACTAAAACGCAAGTAAGCCTATCAGGATTTCACCGTCAAGTTATCGCCCATTAATAAAATCTGGTTTCTATTTTTTTTTTTTTTTTTTTTTTTTTTTTGAGGGAGAGGCGGAAAAATGCATTACGCACACAGGTGGCCAGCCTGTAGTGTGGGGCTCCCCTAAAAACGAGTTTACCCACTAAAAAACCTCCTCTACTCTTTAGGAATCTAACCTGGAATTGTTTGTCACATTACGTCAGGCTAGGCCTAAATTTGGCTTACGCCCGTGGGGCTCGCTCCTTATCCAGCCGCTCGATCAAGGGATCTGGGCCACTTCACGGTCCAGATCGGTTTTCTTTTCCAGGAGGATGCCCCGGACGAACTGTGACAAACAATCCCAGTTGCCCTCATCCTCCAAAATCTTTTGGCAGACCGAGTCCACCGAAAATGCACCAAAGATTTGTGTGGCCTCCAGGCGGGGCCCTTCCCAACGGGGACAGCGGAAGAATGTGTGTTCCGCATCGTCGGGAACACCCGGGCAATAAATGCAGTCCGTTGAACCGGTCTTTCCCATACGGTTCAGGTACGACCGAAAATAGCCGTGACCTGTCAAAAATTGGGTCAGGTAGTAGTCCACCTCCCCATGCCGCCGTTCCACCCATGGTTGGACCTGCTTGATAAGTCGCGCAGTCCATCGTCCTCGGGTGTCGTGCTCCCAGCTGTGTTGCCACTGCTGGTAGGTTCGGGAGCGCTCTTCTGTTCTTGCCGTGTCCTTGCCGATCTCGCCTTGTCTCTGATAAATCGCTTTCCTCTCCCCTGCCAAGAGCTTGACAGGGATGACTCCGGCGACCACCAGGACGGCAGGCTCGGACACTGTCCGGTAGGCGGAACACACCCGGAGCGCAGCTTGACGCTGAACCCGGGCGAGTCGCAACCTGTAGCACTCCTTATCTAGAGCGCCTGCCCACACCTCTGCCCCGTAAAGAAGCACGGACTGGACCGCGGACATCAACAGACGTCTTCTGCTGGATCGGGGACCCCCGACATTGGCCATCAGCCTACTAAGGTAAGTCACTACCTTAGCGGCCTTGTCCGCCGTACGGAAGATCTGATCCCTCCAGCTTAACTTGGTGTCCACCATAACCCCGAGGTATTTGGCGGCACGAGTTGATGTGACCACCTCCCTTCCCACTCGAAACGGGACGACGGTGTCGATCCTCTTCTTCGTAAGAATCACGATCTCCGTCTTACTGAGAGCAAGTGAGAGACCGTGATCGGACATCCAGTTGTTGACCACCCGCATAACTCGGTTCAACTTCAGTTGGGCCAGCTCAACGTTGCGTGCAGCAATGAGAGCTGCGACGTCATCGGCGTACCCAACCAAAGTGGTTTCCTCAGGCATCTCGGACCTCAGGAGGCTGTCATAGGCAACGTTCCAGAGATCCGGGCCGAGTATTGAACCTTGTGCGGCACCAGAAGTGACTTCCATCGTCCGCGTTCCGTCCCTCGTGTCATAAATCAGGCTTCGAGAGCGTAGATAATCCTCGACGAGCCGCAACAGATATGCAGGAATACGAAAGGTGTTGCGAAGCGCATCCAACATATCGACCCACCTCGCCGAGTTGAAGGCATTCTTGACATCAAGCGTAACAAGAAGCACTACTCGGCGGGAGAAATGGTTGTGGCTCTCGGCTCTCTCCACAGCTCTCTGAACTTCGGTGACGGCGTCGATCGTTGACCGTCCCTTTCTGAAGCCGTACTGACGGGGGCATAAGTCCCCGGCAGCTTCCACGGCAGAAGTCAGGCGGGAACGGATCAGCTTCTCGAACAGCTTCCCAGCCGTGTCCAACATGCAGAGAGGCCTGTGGGACGACGGCAGCTCGGGATCACCTTTGCCCTTGCTGATCAGTACAAGCCTGGCTGTTTTCCAGGGAGCCGGAAACACCCCTTCTACCAAACAGGCATTGTACATTCTCAACAACAAGTCAGCGTTGATTAAAAATACTTTCTTTAAAGCCTCACTGGGAATCCCATCCGGGCCAGGAGCCTTGTTGCTCTTCAGGGAGAGAACGGAGGTTTCCAGCTCCTCGAAAGTGAAAAGTGGAACGTCCTCTAACCGTCCGAAGTCAACCGGCGGTCGCTGTGGATGTTCAGGAAACAACGCAGCGACGATCCTCCCCATGGTGGCGCCCTCCATGATGGAAGGTGGAGAGCGGGCGCCGAGTTTCTGTGTAACAAGTTTGTTTCTGGTTTCTATTGAATTAATTTAAATTACAAATATAATATTCAATTTAATTAGTAAAAGTCCAAAGGGTTTTCCGGGAGCTGTTTCGCCCCGGGCCTAACGCTGATAAAAGACAAGTTTATATTTAACAAACTATTTTATTCCCAGGGTTAGTTCACCCTGGGCCTACAATGGATTGGTGTAAATCACTTCGAAATAAAATAAAATATCGTACTCCGGTCAACCTCGCGGTCTACCGGCTAATAAAGAACTCTAACAAAGAGTACGTAAAACGCTATTAAATCACTTCCTTGTACAAGTTATTTTATTAAGTTAAATAAAAGCAAAATTAAAATAACGAGTCTGAAATTATAATGTACTACGCTGACTTATACAATTACTATAACCGTACCTGCAAGAACGCTGAATCGCTTTGTCGGACGCCCGACGTTTATTTAATTATTCTTGCTTATTAATCCTGAGGAGAGGAAGACGATGCGGCGGGCTATTCGCCAGGCCGTGGACTGGTGGTGGACCTTGCCGGCTACTCGCCTGGCGACCACTGACGGCCGCTCTCCTTGGAGTCGGGACCTCGGGTTTCCTCCCCACCACCGCCGCGCATGCGCGGCGCGGTCACCAAGTAAAAGTTCGGAACAGCTGATTCCAACCGGGCGGCCTACGTCAGCTGATCCCCGGTGGCGCGCAAATTCAAATCGCCCGAACGCTCATTTAAATTTTAGACCCTTACAAAATTAACGACAAAGTTAAGTATGGCAAATCCTTAATTAAATCGAATACATCTCAAGTTTTCAAAAGAGCATATTACTAGATAATAAAAAAAAAATCAAACTACAGTATTATAAGAAGACAGGGTTAATTTTGAACCCAGTTACCATTTAACTGAATATGTCTTGTACTATATAGACAATGAATAGTTTATGCCTGCTATTTTCTTTGACCTTGTTCCATCGCGCTCACATAAAGACTACAGCAAAGCTTTTGATCGCTTGGGCCATGCCTTGATATGTACTAAACTTGAGACTTGGCATAAGAAACCAAACCCTCCAGTAGTTCAAAAGCTACCTTACAGGGCGTTCACAGATTGTAGAGCTTCATCATACAGATTGTGTGGCTTTGAGAATGACAAAGCCATTGCAATGATGTATGTTGATGATACTACAATTTTAGTAAAGGGTGACACAGCCCTAGGCATCTATCGAAACTCAACATCCGTCCTTAAAAAAGGAGTTCTTTACTCAAAATTAAGTGATTTCGCCATCAACCTTTCAAAAACAACATCAATAAACTTCAGCAAAAAGAGATACCCGACTCAACAAGTAGAAGAAGTAAGAATAGAACCTCATACAAAATTCCTTGGCATCATTACAGACTACAAACTCGCTTAAAAAGAGCACATTGACCAAGTATGTAAAAAAATCAGCACTGGTATATACGTCGTTCGAAGAATGAATTATATTGGCACACTCTCAATAACTAAAAAAGCCTACTACGCGTTGGTTGAGTCACACTTAAGATATGGCCTGACAGCATTGGGGGAGGATCCTCATCTCATAACATCAACCGCATCCTTGTACTGCAAAAGAAAGCTATAAGAACACTCGCTAACCTCAAACCATCGCAATCTTGCAGACCAGTTTTCATAAACTTGGAATTCTAACAGTGGTAGGTCTCTACAAACTGGAAACTATTCTTTATGTAGAAAAACTAAATTTACCAAGAAACGAAGACCTCCACCACTACAACACCCCTCATCCTCCAAGTTTGCTTTACCAGTACGTAGAACATTGATATGGAAAAAAATATACCTTACGCTGCCTGCAAAACGAAGAACGACCTACCAGACCACATAAAGAACCTGACTGGCAACAAACTGCATCAAGAGTTGAAAAAGTGGCTGATCCAAAGACCGTTCTACTCACTGAAGAAATTTTACGACAACTCTGAATTGTATGAATGAACTAGAACAGAATCATAATTCTTTACAAATGAACAATAAAGAGTATTGTATTGTATTGTAAAACCAATTTCTAGCCTTCTCGCATAATTTATTTGCCATCAACTTAATATATTTTATTAATTTATTTCAGTCTGACACTTTTCCACAACTCACCCTGTATAAGATAGGCTCCATATCCAAGTGTCGGGGAAGTGATCTCTGACTAAAGATTGTATGGAATCATCACTTAAACGCGACATAGGCTCGTCTTGGGTCACCAGAACAATGTTGTTAGCTGAGAAAACACCACAAAGTTGATCAGACACATAAACAGTTGTTGAACTATCATTTCCAATTAAACCTTAAATTTAATCAGGGCCGACCCTAGGTTTTCTGATGCCTTAGGCAAAACTCTCTTTTTTTTTTTTTTTTTTTTTTTTTTGTTAACAAAAGAGGTTGGCAGGTCTCAACTTCACTCTAGAAAAACAACAATAAATAGATGCTACTATGATAACCAAAATATGCCATTACCGGCAGAGAATGGTGCATGTTGTTGTACACGATAATTTTAATTGTAACTTCTAAAGTAATTCCCCACTCCCACCAACAAAAAAGAATTAAAACTAGATACCTTATAAATCACCGAGTATGGCAATTGTGATGTCACTACGGTAACCCTTATGTGTGTATATATCGCAATCGCATATCTGAGATGTTTCGCTCCTGAACTACTTCTTTCCTTAATCGTCAATACAGCACCTCCCCCCCATTTAGTTCAACCTTTTTTGAGAATAAAATTATTTAAATTTAAACAAATGTTTTTTATTACCATTGATAATAAAATAAAGATTTTCAGTTCATACGGTACGATTTACAATATATTGTCAACTCAATTTGCAATTCCTCATCAACTGAATTTTATGTCTTAATGTTACTGTATTCTGTATTGATAAAGTAAAAGTGTTTTTCGTGTAAAAAGTTTGTTGTGAAATTATAAACTTTCAACCCTTGAAAAGGTACATCTAAAAAATCACATAATTTGCAGTAGTAAAGAATTAAATTTATAAAAATTCTGATGAAAACACATTTTAGCACCTGTAATTTTTAATATAGATGTCAAGACTCAGCAAAAATAGTAGAGAATTGTATTTTGTAAAATCTGTGTTTTTACACACATTATATTATTGTGTTGTTACTTACCAACCAATGGTTGGAGAATGGTTCTGTGTTCTGGATAATATAACCAGCTTCTGCGATAATATTCATCAGCTAAAAAGTAAAGCAATAACAAAGGTTAATAAATAACTCAGAGAGATAAATTATTAGCTCTTTAAGTACATGGTGCAAGTAATCCAAATATAAAGGTTAATTACAAATTATAACCCATTTTTATAGCAAATATTACCAGAATGTTTGTTTTAAAATTATTTTAGAGCATATCCAATTGGAAATAAAAATTCATGAAGTGTTATTTACATTCGTTTGGGTGTGTATCAGTTGTTTGTTACGTATGTTGTAACATTTGAAAGTGTTGTGCATTTGAAGACAGAACGCTTTTTGCGTGTTGCGTTGGATTATCACATGAACCAAACAGTAATGGACTAATTTTCAGGAGATGAATGGCTTCTTCCATAATTAGAATAAGAATATGCTAATTTCATTCTGCAATTGGATCGGGCACCTTCACATCACCACTTGTATGTTAGAACTGAAGCTACTGACAGATGAATGGTGCTTGAGTCCGAATGATGACCCACTACAGAAATGGCTTCCATGACCTCCCAGCACCCTGTGATTTTTTCTTGTGGGGATACATCACAGATAAGGTTAAACACCATCATGACCAGATAGCATACCTGAGATCCAGTAATAAGATAAGGTTAAACACCACCATCACCAGATAGCATAACAGAGATCCAATTACAAGATAAGGTTAAACACCACCATTGAAAGCTAACGACTTTTCAACTACTTACGGTAAAGTGATCTAGAACATGGTCTGGTTTCAAGCACTAAATTGCTTAACACTGCAACTCCAAGATCCTGAAATGTTAAAGAATTCAATTTCTTATATCTAAATGTCATGTTAGCAATTCATATACACTATTAAAACCCTTTGGATATGTGAATTTATTGATAATAAAGAGAACGATCAAATGAATCATAAGGATGATTACATTATAAATATTCATTAAGTTATTTATACAAACAAAATAATATAAACATTTAACATTTTCATAGTATCATCCATAACATCAATCTTAAATAATTTATTTCAATTTCTGAATCTTTCAAAATCATATCAGCAATAAAATTGTGTAAAACACATTGTTCCCTTCTTAGGCCGGCCACACACTGCAACAGACGAGGCGAGGCAAGGCAACTTGAGGCAAGTCACTTGACTTGCCTTGTCTCGAAGCGGACACACACCGCAGAGGGCGATGAGGCAAGTCGTGCCAAAGTTTTGGCGCGATTTCATAGTCCATTCAAAGGGAAGGAATTTTACAAACAATTTAACAATTATAATCATCAAACACAAAAGGTTGTTTTATTCATTTTATTACAAAAATGTGAAAAATTCTTATAAAGTTTAATTGAAAACCAATTTTAATAAATAATATTTTATTTCTATCATAGTTATATTATCAAACATATCTGTCATAGAACTATGATAGTGAACCAGCCTTAAGTTGATAATTATAGCCTATTTAACTGGTACATTCAACTCCTTTCCTATTTCATTCCAAATTTTGGAAAGGATATCAGAATCAGAATCAGAATCAGAAATTTATTTGTCATCAAAACATTTCACAATGTACAATAGACATCGTCAATTCTTATTCTACTATTTACAAAAAGATTGGGTTAGCATATATGTACAACAGAAATCTTATCTGTACAATATACATATATTTAGGCCTAGTCAAATTTAAACTTAAAAAAATCTTCTAATGAATAAAAAACATTGTCAGTTAAAAAAATATTAAGTTGTCTTCTAAAAGCATTAGCATCTAATTTGCGGAAATGTACTGGCAATTTATTAAACATTTTAATCTGTAGGTACTTATGACTGTTGGCAAATTTTTGCAACCTTGGCCGAGCAATGAGAAGATCATCGGACTGCCTGGTTCCATAACCATGAATGGTACTTCTAGAAGTGAATTTATCTTCATTTTGTCTAACATATAAAAGGTTCTGAAAGATGAAAATGCTTTGAACAGTTAAAATGTTGAAATGCTTAAACCAGGGCTTACAGCTCTCTCTACTGGACACACCTGCCATAATCCGCAATGCTTTTTTTTGCCATAGCAGAATCTGAAATGCACCAGGGCTATTTCCCCAAAACATATTTCCATACAACAGATGACAATGAAAAAAACTAAAATAGGCCATTACTAACATATTTTGAGAAACAGAAGTTTTTAATTTCCGAAGTAAATAACAAATGCGAGACAATTTGGAAATGATTGACCTAGTATGAAAATCCCATGACAATGTGGATTCAAAATTGATTCCCAAGAGGCGAATTGGATGCTGCTGCTCTCTAAAGGTCCTACTTAAGGTAAAATATATGATTTCTGTTTTATCTTCATTTATTTCCAAACAGTTAGCCTCAAACCATGAAGCAGACTCCTTAATCGCCCTATCTAAACCTAATTCGACTGTTTTGAGATGTTTCCCTGGAACCAAAAAAGAAGTATCATCTGCATAAAGAATGGTCTTACAAATCATATTTTTAGGGAGATCATTTATGAAAATTATGAAAAGAAATGGTCCTAAAACAGAACCCTGAGGAATACCTGTGTAAACTTCCCTAGCGTTTGAAATTTTATTGTCTAAAACAACAATTTGCTGCCTTCCACGAATGTAGGTCTCAACAAATTGAAGGGCTTTATTTTTAACACCATAATAGCTAAGTTTTTCTAGAAGAATCTTATGAGGGACACTGTCAAAAGCCTTCTTCAAATCTATCATAGCCAAGCCCAGATGCTCACCAGATTCAAAAGAGGTCAAAATCTCTGTCACAACACATTCAAGAGCATTGATTGTTGAGGATTGAGGGATGAAGCCGAATTGATTTTCTGTTAAAATATTATAACCATCGAAATGCTGAAAAAGCTGAGATTTCACACATAATTCTAATATTTTAGAAAAGACTGGGACGATTGAGATAGGTCGGTAATTTGAAATGCTGTTCTTATCTCCTTTTTTATGCAGTGGAATCATTTTTGACACTTTCAGACAGTTCGGGAAATAACCTTGAGTGAGTGAGAGGTTAACTACATAAGATAAGGGTTCCAAGATTGCTGAGGCTACAGACTTAATAACATTATTTGAGATGCCAAAAATATCCTCACTTTTTGAGGAGCTCAAGGTTTTTATAACTTTGAACAGACACGGGACAGAAAGGGACTTCAGCTCCAAAACATTAGAGAAACTACCCAAACACTTCAAAAACTTTGTAAAATTTCCACTAGAATACTGCGTGGAAAATTTTGACAAGAGTTGCTCACCAAAATCTGAGTTCCAATCATTAAATTGATCGGCTGTAAAAGATGGAGGTGGATCCTTTCCATATTTTAATAAACCAGATTCCGACTTAATTACTCGCCAAGCTGCAGAGCATTTGTTCTTTGAGTTTTCTATAAAGGTTTCATTGTATTTTATTTTTGCCTGCTTAATACTTGCCCTGTACATTTTCCTGTAGTTATTTAATATTAACCTTGCATGTACATTATTTTGATACATAGGTATTTTTAAAACATCTTTCATCAGTATGAGAATATTCCTTTTGTTATGTAGTGTTTCATTAAACCAAGGAGCACCTTTCCTTTTCAATTTACCACTAACTCTCTTTGTCTGCCTAGGGCAACACTGATTGTAAATATTTAAAAAAGTACTAAGAAAATATTCAAAAGCCTCATTGACACAAGAAATACTATAAAGTGAACCCCATTGAAAATGAGCAAGATTGTAGGACAAACTAAAAATACTATTTGCATCTAATTTCCTGGAAGATACTTCCTTAAATTCAGTGCATGGTGATTTAACAGTAAAAAATTCAAAGCACAATATTTCATGATCAGAAATTTTGTATTTCCACAGCATCTGTCTGTAATTAGTTTTGTTGATATTTGTTGCAATATTATCCAAGCAACTTTTGCCCCTAGTTGGTGTTTTATTTACACAGTATAAGTCGTAAGATTTTAAGATGTTCAGAAAAAGATCAGTTAATGCATCCTGTGTTAAAATATTAACATTGAAATCACCCCCCATTACAATGGAACAGTTTGGTTTTTTACTAACAATAAAATTTAAAAGGTGGTCAAGAGCTGTACAAAACATGTTAAAGTTTGAGCTAGTAGACAGATATCAAAACAATATCAAAATCCTGCATAAATATACAAGAAGCTTCGAGGACCTCAACATGCACTAAATCTTGGTTATGATGTTCTTTTAGTGATAATTATCACGTTATTACAACTTAAGTTGTAGATTGGTGGATTTATTTTCCACCAATACTAATAAATTATCAATATCCAAAAAGTTTATCAATTCATAATCTCCTTCGTGTGTACTTACAGGAGAATCAATATTTTCATCTACACCATCCATGTTTCTCCAAATCCAACTGTTAAAAAGTTAATTACAACTGTTTTAATCCAAAACAAACAACTTCAAGAAGCCAAAACTGCTTGTAAACATACAGACGACAGGTAAGTGCGGGGTGTCACGTGACTTTGCGCATGCGCAGGACGCTTTGGACTGTTAGTGACTGTCGACGAAACGAAATTTTTGCCTGCTGCACTTTTTGACTAAAGACGCCTGTCCGCGTCTTCGCGCCTCGCCTCGCCTCTTGCAGTGTGTGGGGCTCCATAAGCACCAATGCTTTCTCTGTCACTCAAGACGCCTTTAGTCAAAATGCCTCGCCTCGTCTGTTGCAGTGTGTGGCAGGCCTTACACTGACAATGAAGAAATTTTACTCACATCAAAAGCTGTAATGGCATCTACATGCTCAGCAAAATCACGAGGAGCCATCAACACACTTCTTCTCTTTCTGAGTTCATATGTGGGTGGAACCTCTTCTTTTGGAATTTCTGAAATGTAAACTTATTGGTGAGTTATTCTCTGGCTTAAGATAAAATAATGTTCCCAGTAGGTAGAAAGTAATGTTCAAGTAATCTTTTGTCCTAGGTTTGATGTCAAGTTGCACTAGTGCCCCTGTTGTGACTAACAACTATTTTTATAACTGTGATCAATGGTTTGACGAGGCTTCCAAAGCATGGTGTCAGTCTGAGAATAAAATTCGATATATTATTCCACATGTTTCGAATTTTGAATGGGAGGCCGGTACTCCACCCACCACTCAGATATGACTGCCTCTTCTGATGAGGTAATCAAAATTTCATTAATAATTTCAAGAGACGTTTCAAAATTTGTCTTACACCTAAGATTGGACCAAATAACCACCATAATTTATGAACCTACCATCTCCCCTCTTTAGTTTATGGAAATAATTACAATAGGGCTTCTACTGGATCCTGGGAATGTACCACGAGATTATTACGACAATATTATTAATTGAAAACTCCTTGAGGGACTCCTCTTTTAATACAATACATCACTCTTTTCTAAATTTTATTAACTTTTTGAATAATGAATTGAATTGATAAGAATTTTTACAAGTAGGTTCAAATGAATAAAAGAGGTAAGAAACAGAAAACTTTAAGTGAAAAGTCTCTTGATCTTTGAACAAATATAATGTTTTGATACTTATGTTGAGATGATAATTAAGGTACATGTTCTGTTAAGACCCAAATTTAACTTTTAGGCTTATTTTTAACAACCAGAAAACATTTATTTAGTAAAAATAAAAATTATTGGTAATCTGAATTAAATGTGTTTCGTCAACTTCATAATTAATTAATAAAAAAATTACTGAAGTTAAAATTAAAAAATCACTCACTGTTAAAACAATACAGTCGATGATCTCGCTCCATCTTGGGCAGCGTAAACTTTTGCAACATGGTCCACACACTGTCTGCCAAGTCTGTCTTGTCACTGTCAGTGATGTTGAACCCCAGCTGTCTGTCGGACACTGTCACGCCGCAGATGGAGTGAGGGCTGGCTCTCACATGCAGCTGGGCCGACTGCCTCGGCCGCAACTGGGGCTCGCTCCATCTCACTCGCACCTGGCAACAACGATTCATGAGCATTATAAGACACACTAATAATCTTAACATGCTCTAGGCAGGAAAATTTTAATCGCTAAATTGTCTCCTTAGCAAGTGCTCACTAACAAAATATTACAAAAAAAGTGCTGAAAAACGACTTAATTTCAAACCATTGATACTGAAATAAAAAAGAAACTGTTATTTTCATTAAATGATAAAAAAATTAATTTTCAACTTAGTCTATTTTTTATTTTATTTCAGTTCAAAAAAAATTACACATTCGTTTAAGTTCACGAACTATCATAATATGTGAGATGGAAAGCGAAAAGGGACCTCTTGTCGGCAATTTCCAATTTTGAGTTATTGATATTTTTATTATCACCTTAAAATTCCTAACAGTTTGGTGCAAATTACATGTCTCTACGATTTTTTTTGTTTGAGTTATGGACGTTTGAACTTTCTCGAAGCGTGAAGGGCATTTTCAGGAAAACGCCCTTAAAAAGTTTAAATAAACTCAGAATCTATATTTTTCGTATTTAAGCGATGATGTTGGTATCAATGCAAAGCTTATAATGTCCTCTTTAGGAAAAACACTAGTAGTTTCCTTAACTAACGCTAGAATTTAGGCTAATACTGTGTTTATCCCAACATGTAGTACACAAGGGTATTTTCTGAAAAGGGACCTCTTGTCGGCCCAGTGTTATATCTCCATAACGACAAGAGATACCTTTTCAAGGCTGAACATTTACTGCTGCCACATTGTTGTTTAAATGTTTTATCCAATAATTAGTTTAATATAGTCAATATAAACATCCTAATTAGAAAATAATATCGATAGTTTGAACGTAAATCATTGAAAAGCGAAGTGGGACCTATTGCTGAAAGATTTTGCTTTTGATCTGCTATTAAATTGAATACTCGTCATTAAATCAACTAATAACTATAAGCCGAACTGATAAACAACTAAATTCAAGCCGAACTGATAACACTTGAAAAAAGACAGTGTCACAATACTCCAATCAGGGGCAGTAGCTGGGGCAACAGCTGATGGTTGCAACCACGATACCCATTGCTACCAACCTTGTACAATAAAAATGCCCTGTTGTGGGAGTGTTCTTTTACTTAAAATAATGTTTTTATACTTTTCAGATAATACAATTGATCGTAATTGCGTAGTTAATTAACATTCGGTTGGTAATGTAAAATAAAATGTTGGAGGTGGTGACGTAATCAACAGGTGCAATAATCTCGACCAATGAGAAGCAATCCCGTTGGTTACGTGCATCACTAAGGAGTATTCATGGCGGATGCGAGGGAAATAATGGTAATTGTTTTGAGTTAAAAATTAGAAGAATACGATAAAAATTGAGTTTTATGACCTGGAAGAAAATAATATATTTTAAATGAATAGATTAATAATAAATATTACTTATTGAGCTTATGTTAAAAAATAACAGATAACCCAATACGAAGAATGATTCTCTTTTGACTCATTCAGTAACGTCTGACGAAAGGGGACGCCAATCCGCCATTCCGCCATTCGCTCTGGGGTGATCGGAGTCTGGTGGTGAGCGTTCGGCCCGTAAAAATTTTGATGTAGGCCTAGATTGGATTTAAGTTATATAGTGAAATTAGGATACATACAGATTAGTTTTTATTTTAAACATATTCTCTCGTGGTGATACTTCGTACATGATTGCAGTGCGGCTCATTCGTTCATTCGGTGTGCGTAATCTTCTAGTTGTAGCGTGACTCTTTTGTTCAAAGTGAATAAGTGACTGGAACCCTGCTTCAATCATCACCTTGACAGGATGCACCCTCATGCCCTACCCCATGATAAATAATTTTTATTTATCATCCCTGAGATTCGTAGTTTCATGAATAGACTCAAAATCTGGTTTTTCCTATCTAAAAGACTGCTAACATAATATTTAACAATTGGCCTAATAAAAAATCTGTTTTCTCTAAATTGACTGATTCTTTACTATCCACACTACATCCCCTGTGTCGAAGTGACTTTTTACAAATCTAAATTTATAACAGTTCGACTAGGCCTAACTTAAATTAAATCAAAATCTGTTTTCTCTAATAAATAAAATACAAAAAAAAGGTACAACGGTACAAAATGGCGCCCTTCCCGTGAGGCGTGTTAACCTTGAAAGTGATATTGAAGTGAACTTTAATGAACAACTTTAGTGAACAAAAATGAGCACCACCAGTGATGAAAGTGAGTTCCACGGATGGCCTAACGGAAATTTGAATGGAGAAGACAACCCACCACGAAATAACGACATGACAGAGAATGAGGACAACCAAATAGGCTCACCACAACTAGACCTGGCAGAAAACCAACTAGGCCTAGGCCTATTCTTACCTAACTCCGAAGAGTTCCTCTACCGTCCCGAACTTCATTATGAGATACCTGGGGATGTGCAGACAGCAGCAGCCGAGCCACAACCAATGCAGACGTCTACCCTAGGCCTAAACATGCAGACAGCATCATCTGAGCCACCACCGACGCAGACATCAGCGGCCGAGCTACGACCAACGCGGACATCAGCACCTGAACCAGAACCAACGCAGACACCCATCTCCAACATGCAAGTTAACCATTTGGTAGGACAGCAATCAGACGTAAGTCAGCTTCTGACATTTTTACAACAAAAATTTGATAATCTTGAATCTAAATTTGACAAAAGTAATAATGAGCTTAAAGAATCTGTTAATGAATGTAACAATAGGCTAAATCAAATCGAGAAAAGTAATGTAATGATTTGCCAAAGTATTAATTGTATCAAAATGGAATTGAAAGAAAAAATTGTTGTAGTTAATGACAGAATTGATGAAGTTGAGACTAAATTTTCGAATAAAATTGAAGAAGTAGAATGTAAATTAAATGAGAATGTTGACGATAGGTGTAAGAATTTGTATAAAGATATTTCTACCATGGGTAAAAAATTAAATCAAGTAGAGTCAATTGTGAACGTACAAATTGGTGCGGGCATTTTGAAAAATCCTGAGTTAAGTAAGGAACTAGTGAAAATTCACGAGAAAGCTAATCAGACTTCATCTGAATTGGCAACTAATGTAAAATTGTTTAATTTAAAAATCGATTCAATTAGATATTTTGTAAATGAAAATGATCAGACCAAGCTGACTCTCATACAAGGAGAGTGTGATAGGAATAGGGTAGTTTTAAGACAGGAGTATATCTCTGAATTAGCGAAAATGCAAACTGATGTAAATAATTTTGCTTCTAACCTACACGACGTAACGAATAGAATAAATGTCCTTGAAACTTCTAGTTCTGAACTAAAGACATGCCCTGGTCACCACCTACAGGTAAATGCGAAACAACCTCAATCAGTAGGGATTAACAATCCTGAATTGTACTTAATAGATTTTGATAGTGATAGGGAAGATATTCATCCTATGTATTTTCTTAAGTTTGTTAATAAGTTTTGTGAACTGAGTGAAGAGCGATGGGAGGGAAAAATCCTTCACATTGTAAAACACTTAAAGGGAGATGCTGCACTGTGGGCAAGACAGCATATTACCGAATGGGATGATGTAGAGGGGTTCTCTCGTTCCTTTAAGAAACGTTACTGGGGAATGCGTAAACAGCGTAATTTTGAAAACGACCTAATGAGCAACGGACATTTTGATAAATTTAAAGGGAATTTGGTAAGCTATGTACTAGATTACTATACCAAGAATAGGTATTTGGATAACCCTATTGAGATGAGTTTGTTTTTGAATATGATTAGCAATCACCTTCCTAAGAATATCGCTGCAACCATAGCCACTGCAAAAGACATTAACAACGCTGATGAATTAGAAACCTTTTTGCTTCAGTTAAGCGGGTTTGACGAATTTAATGTTGGCCAGAGTGAACCTAAAAGATTTCATGGTAATTTCAAAGATGAGCGTAAACTGGAAAATAGTAATTTTAATAATAGAGGAAACTGGAGAGGACGTGGAAATGGAAGGGACAATAATTACCATCGCTCAAACTCTGAACAAGTTCAGGCTAATGTAGGGGGAGTTACTAACTGTCGAGGCAACTGGAGGTATGATAGGAATAATGGTGATAATGCGCAGAGAAGTGGGGGGAGTTATGGTAGGAACTATAATAGGCCTAGTCAAAACAACGGTTACAATGCACAAAAAGACAATAATTATTGTAGGAATAGTAACAGATCAGGGAATTCCACGGAATGAGACAGGTTACCGGGTGTGAACTATAAATCACAAGTAGGTAGTAGGCCTAAACCTATTTTTAATGGTTATGAGTTGATAGGAGATAGTATTTTGTGTAGGTTTGGAGAAAAAATTCTTAATTTAAGAAGGGGAGTCACACCTGGTCAGCATACTAAAAGGGGAATTGGATTTTGCATTAGTGGGCAGAAAATAGAGGAACTTAAACAGAACATTGCAGAAAACAAGCATTTGTTAAGTGACAAAATTATGGTTATGATAGGTACTAATAATTTACTTAAAGGTGAACCAGTGCATATTATTTGCGATAAATTTAGAGACCTAGTAGAGATGTTACTGTCACTGAAAAAAGAAATAGTCTTGCTTACTTTACCACCTATACCCAAGATAGCGTTAAATAATCTCCGCCACTTTGATGACTCAGAAATGGTAAATAAAGCCATAAAATTGTTTGATAATGGTACTACAATCAAGGTTTTGGACATAACCGATGAATTTATGTATCCCAAGGGAGTGAAAAATTGTAATTTAAATTTTTATGAAGAAAACATTTATTTCAATGGTCAAATGAGAACAGATAGGATCCATTTAAATGAGATAGGCCTAAATAAGTTAAAAGATTTGTGTAACGAAATGTTTAATAACAGCGTAAGATGTGATCTAGAAAATGCCCAAGGTAAAGTAATGTTGAATCCTAATCTGACTGATGAATTAATTGACGAGGCAAATTTTAATAACAATTTAATGAAACCAGTCTTTGAGACTTTACCAGAAATTGTCGGTGAAATAAATGGTCACAGGTTAGTTAGTTGTCTCATAGACAGTGGATCTCAAGCCACAATAATGTCAGACATTTTATTTAATGAGTTGAAGGGTATTTAATGGAGTAAAATTTGAAGTGTTCCCAGTCTCTAATTTAAATATTATGGGAATAACCGGACATAAATCAAAGAATGTTACAAAGCAGGTATTGTTTGATATTAAATTTGAAGGGAATAACATTATGTCATTGGTATGTTTAGTTGTGCAAGGAGTGAGGCTAGACATTATTCTAGGGTGTGATTTTTTAAAAGAATGCAAAGGAGCGATTAATTTTAAAAATGAATGTCTTAGTTTGATAAACAATGAAAACAAAGAAGTCCATATACCGTTTAAAATGACTTGTAAAGAAGTAGGGAGTGTAAAAGTTGTGACTTTGAATAAAATTGGAGTCATATCATTAAATAATGAATTAGAATTTTGTCAAACCAATACTATGAAGTTTCTTGAGGAAATAGGCACTCATGAGAACAAAGGTTGTAGCCAAGAAAAAAATGAATTTACCAATAAATTGATGATTAAAATTCAAGAAATTAGAGAAAGTAATGACGATTTGAGCAAAACTGATTTGCAATTATTAGAACAGACTTTAATTAAGCACAGTGCCCAAGTAGCAAAACAATATTGTCTCAATATTGTCGACAATATTTTTTCAACATTGATAAATATTTGGTCAATATTGAATAATATTTTAACAACATTGTTACAATGTTTTCACGCAACAAAATACATTGTCTAAACAATATTGTGGCAATATTGTTCAACATTGTAACAATATTGTCTGACAATATTGTTCAACATTGTAACAATATTATCTGACAATATTGAGAAAATATTAGCAAAAGGAAAATAAAATATTGCTCAAAACCCCAATAGCAAAACAAATTAAAAAATATATATATTTTTTAATAGTTTGAACATACTTTCAGTTGACAAATAAAAACGTTTTAAAGCATCAAAAATGGCTCGGCCACAGGCAGGATTTGAACCCGGGACCTTCAGACTACGGAGCCGCGCCTTTACCAACTACACCACGCTGCTTCATACTGAGGGAGGATTTGTTACACTATTAGGCCAGTTGATTCTCAAGTTCTCTTGTGTAAATGCATTTCCCGTGAAGGCCTAAATTTATGTGGTCGCAAATACGTTAGGCCTTAACTAGGGTTTCCTTACATAAGAATTAGAAATATTTCATGTCATAAACAAAACATGTTTGTATCATGAGGAAATATTTAACAAATTACATTCAATATATTACAATCAAATAAAAATTATATCTAACAAAGTTACTAAACCATTACTGTATTTGATTGTTTCAAACTAAAGAAAACATCACATAACCAACAAAACACGACGATTATACAACAATATCACTTGCCGCTCTATAGCAACGAACCAGGTGACAAAAAGTCATACGGCATTATTTGGTTATATTTCAAACCGAAAAAAAACATCTCATAACCAACAAAACCTAAACATATACGACATGTGGTGAAATTTTCGTGGAGATAACTTAAAGTCTAGCCTTAAGGCATTTTTTGTGTTAGTATTTTTACATTTTTTGTCGGCCCTAAAAGGGTTAACAAACAATATTTTCCAAAAATTATAAATCAATATTTTAAAAATATTGTTTCTATATTTTGACAACAATATTGTAAAAAAATATAAATCAATATTTAAACAATATTGTTTCAATATTTTGACAATAATGTTTTACAACATTGTCTCAACATTAATCAATATTAAAACAATATTTTTTCATTCTTTTCTGATTATTTTCTTAACAATGTTGTCGGCAATATTAAACAATATTGTTTTAATATTGTTACAATATTGTTTTGCTACTTGGGTGATGTGTTTTCAGAGAATCCAGGTTTATGTACAAATTACACAGCTAAACTAAACCTAAGTTCAGATAAAGTGTATACAGGAAAAACGTACCCAATACCATACAATAAAAGGAAAGAAGTTAGGGAGGAGATTAATAAAATGTTGGAACAAAATATAATTGAAGAATCACAAAGTCCGTATTCTAATCCGCTTGTTTGTGTTGTAAAACATGATTTATCAACACGAATCTGTTTAGACAGTAGAAAGTTAAACCAATATTTAGTTAGTGACAATGAGGGTACAGAAGATGTTGAGATTATATTTCAAAAATTCATGGGAACCAAATATTACAGTGCTATAGATCTAACGCAGGGTTTCCTACAGATAGAGTTAAATGAAGAGTCCCGTAAATATGTAGCGTTTACTTTTGAAGGTAGGAATTATCAATACCGCCGATTACCATTTGGATTAAAAGTATCAACAGCACACTTTGTACGCGCAATTAATCGAGCGCTAGGTCCTGAATTCAATGACTTTGTAACATGCTATGTGGATGATATACTGATAACATCTAAATAATTTGAAGAACACCTAGATCACATTGACAGGGTTCTTTCTAGATTGAAAAGTTGCGGTTTTACAGTCAAGCTAAAAAAGTCAGAATTTTTTAAAGATGAAATAAAATTTTTAGGGCACATAATAACAAGGGAAGGGATTAAGACAGATCCTGAGAAAATACAGAAAATCATGACTTTCGATGAGCCTAGAAACTTGAAAGAGTTGCAAGCTTTCTTGGGATTGTGTAATTATTATCGTAAGTTCAAGGAAAATTATTCAGAATTAACAGGACAGTTTAAACACTTATTAAGTTCAAAAAAGAGTTGGATTTGGGGAGACAGAGAAAGGCAAAAATTTTGTCAAAATCAAAGAAGCATTTATTGATACAGTAATGCTTAAACACCCAGATTTTAGTAAACCTTTTTATGTTAACACTGATGCATCAAACATTTCAGTCTCGGCAATTTTATATCAAGTAGATCAAGATAATCTAGAAAAAGTAATCATGTTTGCTAGTAGGAGCCTACTAGAAGTAGAAAAAAATGTACACAACCACAGAAAAGGAATTACTAGCTGTTGTTTTTGCATGCAAAAAGTTTAGAAATTATTTAATTGGTCACAAAGAAGTAATTGTTAGATCAGATCACAAAGCTTTATCCTTCTTAAATCGATGTAAATTAACTCATGGTAGACTTTTGAGATGGTCACTCATATTACAAGAATATAATTTAAAGATTGAATATGTGCCAGGCAAGTCAAACATTCCAGCCGATATTTTGAGTAGATTAAATGATGAAGGACATGCAGAGACTGATAGTAAAAATGTAGTAAAGGTGCTAAAAAATCAAGTAGATTTGGGATTTCATGAAAGTGAAGGTAAAGTAATTTTTGGAGATATAGGCTTGAAACAGAGAGCGGATATCAAGTTAGACAGAATTTTTAAAATATTAGATGACCCAGAACAAACTGATCACAGAATAAATAGATTGTACACAATATATAAAGGAATTTTGTTTAAAAGAAACGTGGAAAATTGTGATGACTGGAAGTTAGTAATACCTAATGATGTAGTGTATCAAATAACCGATTTTACTCACCGTAAATTTGCTCACATGGGAGGACATAAAATATATAAGATTCTAAAGGAACATTGCGTATTTAACCAGATGGAAAAAGTAATTAAAAAACAACTGAGGGTTTGTGATTTGTGTCAGAAGTCAAAACATGGCAATAAAAAACAGTTAGGGGCTTTACATCCAATTATCCCAAAGGAACTGAAAGAAATAGTAGCGACTGACTTAATTGGACCTTTACCTAAGTCAAGAGGGGGAGTGGAATATATTCTAGTTCTGATTGATGGTTTCTCGAAATATGTAAAAATTTATGCTTTAAAGAAAGCTAGTACAAAGGCAATTTTAAACCGGATAATAAATGAGTACATACCAGAAGTAGGGAAAATAAAATCAATTTTATCTGACCATGGGAGTCAATTCACTAGTGCTTTATGGTACAATACCTTGGAAAGGAATAATATAACTCCGCTTCACTCATCTGTGTATCACCCCCAATCTAATTTTACGGAAAGAGTAAATAAAGAAATAAACCGGATAATTAGGTCGTATTGTCATGAACAACATACTAAATGGGCATATGTTTTAGATTTCATTGAATATTGCTTGAATCATGCGGTACATAATAGTACTAACCAAATACCATATGAAATTATGTTTGGTAAAAGAAGTAAGTTTTTTATTAATAAGATAATTCAATTTCCGTCAGAAAAAGTTTTTGATAAGGGTGAGAAATTTGTTTTGGTACGTAGAAAACTTATTAGTAGTGCAGAAAAGAGGAAAAGGCAATTTGATAAAGATTTAAAAGACCCAATAGTATATGAAGTAGGAGATCTAGTTTTAGTTAAATCTCATAAACTATCTGATAAGTGTAGTAAAAAGATAAAAAAGTTTTTCTTGCTTTTTGAGGGTCCATATCAAATAATAGAGAGGAAACTTGATAATGCATATGTATTGAAAAGCCGGACTAATGACGATATAATTGGGACTTTTAATGTTACACAGTTAAAGAAGTATTTAGTTTGAATAAAAAACTTAGATAAAATGGGTTTGCCTGTTTTGGGTATATCACTCTATTAGCATATTTAATAAAAAAAAAAAAGCAGATGTGAGAGTTGCATATTTAACTAAATTTGTAGGCTCAATCCTAGGTGAATATTTTTTTTTAATTAAGGGTAGATAAGTTATAGAAGAGGGGTGACCAGTGGTGAAAATCATTACTGAAAATGAAAGTAGTACCATACTGATGAATAAAATGTTTTGTATAAATAAATGTAGCTTAATCTTGATCATTACACAGCGGTTATATGTTTAATATTTCAGTTAACTGTATAATTTATTTGTAGCCAAACAAATGGCAAGTTAATAATTTTGAACTATATATTGTTATTTATGTACATTTTGTATGAATATCTATATGAAAATATTAAGGGTAGACAACAGTAATAAACTAAGTTAACAAACGGTAACGGTTATCTTATGATTTTATGATGGTTGTGTTTTTCATAAAACTGAGGTTATTATATGATTTATTATTGACTTATATTGTTTAATTTGATGGTTTCATGATATTTCTATTACAATCTTAATAGCTTGTGAATTTTCTCTCGTAGAATAAGTAAGATTTTTGTAATTTTTAGGAAATGAAAAGAACTATGACAAAAGGTGTATTCTAGATTAAGAGTGTATTTTGTAATTTTCAATGACAAAAGGTGTATTTTAGATTAAGTATGCTAGATTTAAGAATATTTTTGTAAGCTTACTGTGGATTTTGATGGGAAAAACCAGTGTTCCGAGTGCATAGCACAGAGACCCATTTTAGCCTCTATATTAATGAGCAGGCTTAGGTAATTAAAAAAAAGGGCAAATAAAAAATTATTTCTTAAAAATAAATTTGTAAATAATATTTAAGGGGTTTTTAGTAAAATATTATATTACAAATTTGGGGGAGTATTTGTGGGAGTGTTCTTTTACTTAAAATAATGTTTTTTATACTTTTCAGATAATACAATTGATCGTAATTGCGTAGTTAATTAACATTCGGTTGGTAATGTAAAATAAAATGTTGGAGGTGGTGACGTAATCAACAGGTGCAATAATCTCGACCAATGAGAAGCAATCCCGTTGGTTACGTGCATCACTAAGGAGTATTCATGGCGGATGCGAGGGAAATAATGGTAATTGTTTTGAGTTAAAAATTAGAAGAATACGATAAAAATTGAGTTTTATGACCTGGAAGAAAATAATATATTTTAAATGAATAGATTAATAATAAATATTACTTATTGAGCTTATGTTAAAAAATAACAGATAACCCAATACGAAGAATGATTCTCTTTTGACTCATTCAGTAACGTCTGACGAAAGGGGACGCCAATCCGCCATTCCGCCATTCGCTCTGGGGTGATCGGAGTCTGGTGGTGAGCGTTCGGCCCGTAAAAATTTTGATGTAGGCCTAGATTGGATTTAAGTTATATAGTGAAATTAGGATACATACAGATTGGTTTTTATTTTAAACATATTCTCTCGTGGTGATACTTCGTACATGATTGCAGTGCGGCTCATTCGTTCATTCGGTGTGCGTAATCTTCTAGTTGTAGCGTGACTCTTTTGTTCAAAGTGAATAAGTGACTGGAACCCTGCTTCAATCATCACCTTGACAGGATGCACCCTCATGCCCTACCCCATGATAAATAATTTTTATTTATCATCCCTGAGATTCGTAGTTTCATGAATAGACTCAAAATCTGGTTTTTCCTATCTAAAAGACTGCTAACATAATATTTAACAATTGGCCTAATAAAAAATCTGTTTTCTCTAAATTGACTGATTCTTTACTATCCACACTACATCCCCTGTGTCGAAGTGACTTTTTACAAATCTAAATTTATAACAGTTCGACTAGGCCTAACTTAAATTAAATCAAAATCTGTTTTCTCTAATAAATAAAATACAAAAAAAAAGGTACAACGGTACACTGTTCATTATTGAACTATCCCGCTTATCATTGATAGAATATTGTTAGTTTATAATTACTGATTAATTAATTACAATAACGTAATAACTGTCCACTGTTTAAAGGACTGTATAGGAAGGTCAAAGTTTTGTAACCAAAACCTCGGTTATAGAAAAGGTACCTCTTGTCGGGTCCGTATTAAAATAATCAGACGATGTTCTGCTTTTACTAGACCTTCGTCCTAGTTCTCTAAGTGTCCGCTAGAATTCAGGAAAGACTCATTTTTGAACCAATGTTTCTTTACGAAGTGTGTTGTTGAAAAGGGCCCTCTTGTCGGCCATGTTATTTTCCCATAAGCGACAAGAGGTACCTTTTCTTGGGGCATGCAGTGACTAACAAATTGATTTATATCGACTTGTTTAAGCTTTGATTCGACTTTTTAACCGATATACGCCTTTTCTACACAAAATATGGATTAATAATCGATAAAAAACCGAAAATCGATGATTTGGACCGAAATCGCTGTATTTAGCTGTACTGAAAATTTTACTTTGACGACAAGAGGCCCTTTTCGCTTTCCACCTCACATATACAGAGTGTCCCGGAACTCTCTGGAACCCTTTTGTATATTTGTTCCTTCCATTGAGACAAGATAAAAACATCATACAAATAGGGGTCTAAAATGCTTTGTTTAGCCGCTAGCCGCCATTTTGTTTTTTACACATAATAAATTTTAACTGAAGATTAGGTTACGTACCTTGTGCCGTTGTCAATCCATATAGTTTTTCTGATAACTAGTTTCGGGACTGTTGTCCCATTTTCAAATCAGTGGAACGTCGTCAAAACTTTAAAACACAGTCATATACTTTACATTTAAAAAAACAACACATAACACAACACACGCGCGAACATTTAACAGTTAATTTGAGGTTGGCCGGCCAAGACATTGAAGGTTACCGAACATGCGGCGGACGGGATGACGGATGCGACACGACTCTTGCACGACGACTTCGTGTCGCATCCGTCATCCCGTCCGCCGCATGTTCGGTAACCTTCAATGTCTTGGCCGGCCAACCTCAAATTAACTGTTAAATGTTCGCGCGTGTGTTGTGTTATGTGTTGTTTTTTTTTAATGTAAAGTATATGACTGTGTTTTAAAGTTTTGACGACGTTCTACTGATTTGAAAATGGGACAACAGTCCCGAAACTAGTTATCAGAAAAACTATATGGATTGACGACGGCACAAGGTACGTAACCTAATCTTCAGTCATTGATCAATCCTGGAGGCAAAAATGAATAAAATAAATTTCATTTTGTAACTGATGGTTGCATTAAGTTCATATTTGGTATGAACCTTTAATATACTAATGCCCATTTTCAGGAAAAAAAATTTTTTTGATTGAATATTTTCTAAATGGTGGCTATTTGAATTTTTCAAACTCAAATATCTAAAAATCGGTAAATTTGATAAAAAATTTTTAAGACACAAAAAGTTGCCAATTTAAATTATCTAACCAATGAAACCAAGTTTGTAAGGATCTGACAACAAATAACGAAGTTATTGCGATTTTCCTGTTAAAATGGCCTTAATTTGCACGAATTATAATGCAAAATCAGTGTTTTTATGAAGAAAAATCGCAATCACTCCGTTATTTGTAGTCAGATTCTTACAAACTTGGTTTCATTGGTTAGATAATTTAATTTGGCAACTTTTTTGTGTCTTGTAAATTTTTTAAAAAATTATACCGATTTTCAGCATTGAAAATAAACGAAGCATTTTAGACCCATTTTTGTATGATGTTTTTTTCTTGTCTCGATGCAAGGAACAAATATACAAAAGGATTCCAGAGAGTTCCGAGACACACTGTATATAAAAAAAACATGCTTTTAGACAAGAATTCATTGATTTTCAAGGAATACAAAATTATCCTTACACATCACTTCAAAGAAATTAAATTTAGTTTTACAATCTATACACAATAGTTTTGTGTACTGTTCAACTTTACATATCAAAAGTTACTTTCTGGATTAGTTTTTCAAAATAATACACCAGGATGGACCCAAATAACTCTCATTTAACATCGCCTTAATGTAGCCCAAGCAATAAAACAACAAATCCCTTAACCATCCAAAACATTAGCCTACCTTGTTCTGGAAGCATCGGTCGATGACAAGATTGGTACTGCCAGCCACCACCTCCCCGTCATCCCTGATGTAGTACACCGTCAGCCGACTGACGGGGGCCATGGCAGGGGTGACGATCAGCGGCAGCCTCCACGCCCGCACCAGGCTGGCGCCCCGGGCGCTCACATCATTACGGTGCACCACGGTCTCATCAGAGGGTTCAGTGTAGTTCAGCATCAACAAATCCCCTCTGCTTTCCAGCTGGCACGAATAGACATACTTGGCGTTAGTGTCAACGTATTTGGGCTTACATGAGATATTTGGCATTAGAGGAGATAAAAGTACAATTGCAATTGTTAAAATTTAAAAAATTACAAAATTACAATTGTTGCAATTGGGTTAACATTTAGATACTAAATGACAATGTTGATTATTTTATGTGTGAGAGTCCCTAAGAACTTCTATCCAAAAACTATAGAAATATTTAATTTATTAGCCTTGAATAAAAATAAGTTTTGACAATAGTATCTTTACTGATTTGGATTAAAATAGCCTTTTTCATTGTATTATTTTTTTATTTCCACTGGCTGTTACCCTTGGCCAAGAAGCCTGCACAGCGATTATAAGACAACATGGTATAAGCTAGCCGAAGGTGGCCGTGCTTATAATTTGGTTGCTCGGGATCAAACCGGGGAGCGCTGGCTTGGAGGCCAGAGCTCTACCACTGAGACACTGAGTCCGATAGACCGTATTTTACGTTCTATTCCACTTATTAACATTGTTTTCCATTTTCATCAATCAGCCATTTTACACAATGCCAGAAGTCAAACAATTATTCATGGCACTTGGCAAATTAGAGACCACAAGGTAGAATCCTACATATCATTTTATATCTTTCCAATCATCTTCTACATGTACTATACCACTGTCAATCACCAGATAGAAGAACCGAGGAGTGTTCTGGTTGACTGCAGCTACCGAGTAGTAGACAGAGACAGAGTGGTTGGTATTGCAAGCCAAGGAAGTCCGAGTAAACACGTCCAGGTACGAGTTGCTTGGGGAGAACCATGGCTTGACATTTTGTGTGACCGACGGCTGCAGAACCATCACTTCCGATGACCCCGGGTACAGCTTGGTCGGGTGGTCCAAGGCTGTGGCCTATCGTTACAGACAACATTGTGGGTGATGACAGTGAAAGTTGTAAAATAATTATTAGGTGAAATTAACATAATTTATTTGATTATTCTTTTTTTGAACGTTATAAAACAGGTATCAAATTGTAAAACTGGTTAAATTAATCTGTTTCTAGTTTAAATAACCTAATGCTTTTGTTTTATTTAGTTCAAAAAATGTTAGCTGTCTTTCAACAAATAAAATTAACTTACTTCTACTCAAACCAATCAAATGTGATGAAAAAAATAACGTACTCAATTATGGCCATCTGGAATGGTAAAAAGAAGTTTTAATGAACTGAAACAACCAAACAGTAAGGAAAAGTGCTTTAGAACCTAAGCCAACAATTCAGCTCAGCTCACAGAACAGGAGTGCGTGGACCTGAAATAAAGCCAAGCCTCTCTTAGATGCCGGCAGTACACTATCGCCGAATCTATTCGCCGAATATTCAAGCAAATGCTGAAGCCAAAAGTTCGGGCGAGCAGTCTGATTCCATCTAGCGTTTATTGAAGATGGAGGCCAATGTGGATGTAGATGTAGCTGCATTGGCATTTGTTTGTGCTTACACATACTTTAAATATGTGTACACTTACCCCAAGTACCACAAGAGAAAAAAAAAAAAAAAAAAAAAAAAAAAAAAAAAAATGAAGCCATGGGCGGAGTGAGGATGGTGGATGAAGGCCTTACACCAAATGGAATAAAGTACCCATTTCACCTGGCAATCATTCAGACTCTACTCAAGATGGGCTGAATAATACATGCAACAATGCAACTGTTTCGTATATAATGCAAATGGGGTTTTCCATTATCCACTATTGACAAACTGAAAAATAATGATTTTTATGGGCAACATCGCACCCAAACTTAATATTATTTTCATAATGAAAAACCAGATTTGTAACAGTCTAAGCAAAACAATTTAAACAAATATTTATACTTATTTAATACGATTTTTTTTTTTTGTAGAGAACTTTTTTACAATTTTCAACCGATTTTCAATTTTTTGGTGTCGTTGGACAGGGTTTGGTCTGTAGTTGTTTCCCCCATAAACCGATGAGAATCGGACTAAAAATAAAGGTGCTATCCATCATTGAAATCTCAAAATTTCCAACTAAAATAAAATTGGGATTGAATAAAGCATTTTAAACATCTGTTAATGTTCAGCTGTAAATGCGTGTTGTTTTTGGTGATTACAGATATTCACAATATTGGATTGGTCGGATGTCATAGATTTAGAACTAAAAGTAACATTTGTATTGTATCAAAAAAAAACTTCTCAATTTCGAGCAAGGCGTATTCTAGTTTCCCTTAAAATTGGGAAATATCCTGTCTCTTTGTAGCAGAAAACAAATAACTCTACTAATAATTAGATGATCACGAATAAATATTTTATTAATTCATACTGGAGTCCAAATATTAATTTTAATCAGAATTTAAAACTTTTCTTTTAGGCAAACAATGCAAAAAAATGTTTACGGAATTATTGGTTCAGCCAAATAGAGAGTTCAAAAACTTTTCAAGAATGCCCTTTACGGACTTTGAATATCCATTACGGTACACAAAGTGTAAACAAGGAATGAACAACGGCAACGTACACCTACACGGCGAAAGAACAGAGTCGAACTGAAGCGAACTTAAGCAAGTGTGTACTGGGAGGATTCGTGCTCGGTGCTCGGTTCTATTCGAGTCTGCTCGCCTTTTTGATTTGTGCGAAAAACCGACTCCAGATGGAGCACAAACGAGCACGAACACAGGCGATGTGAACCTAGGCAAACTGATACGAGCAGAGCCAAGCACACATATTACACTATCGTGCTCGTCCTTGCTCGCCATCATTCGGGGATAGTTTACTGCCTGCATAAAGGACACTGGGGGCAAGAGGCTATTTTTAAGGTTTTTCAGCAACCAGGACACTCTCTCCCCCACACACTTGGTTGCTTTGGAAAAGTTAATGCTAGTAAAAACTGAAAACAATTAATTAGAATTCTACTAGAGGAAAGCATTTCGACTAAGAAATTTAAAGGGTTAAGCTTCCATGAAATTAACCTTTGAGGGTGAAAATAACAATCTTACAGTAAAACAAATCTACCTACCACAAGTGAAATTAATTGAACATTGACTGGATCTTCAATGTCGGGCAGAGCAAAGACAACTTGAGAGCTGAAGTCCGTAGTGTAGTTCCAACAGTGCAGTAGCTTCATGGCCAGTTGGCCACGGTACCTGACCTTGACACACACCTGCACTCTCTCCCCCACAGCCTGCCTGGCCCTTCCATCCATCCTCCTCATCAGCACCTGAGGCAGACACGACAGTTACACTTTAGAGCTGAATTATGTGGTTTAAATTCTAACATATTTCGCATCCATAATTTTTAACGACAATGGGGAGGCAGTTTGTCCTTCTAAACTATGATTTCCCTCAATGTGGAAGAAAACCGTCAACTTGGAAAATATTTTTGTGATTGATTAAATTTTGAATGGTTCTTGTTCGGTATACTTACACTCATTTAACTTTCTTAAATAACAGACACTTTTAATTGTTTTTAATAATATTCAAAAATTTATTATCAAGTTACATGTCGCCAATTTACTGCCTAAATGAATAACTGATTTATGTGAAACTCAACATTGTTAGCTCAGCTGTTCACAAGTCGAAGAAGGAAGAAGTTCAGTCCACGCTCTAGGCTAGTAAAAGAAGCTCTCTCTCTCTTAATGTTGTAAAATAGAATGAATTTATGTGTAAAAGTTGAGTTTAATTAAAGTCATGTTTTGTATTCTCCCAAATTTCAATCCTCATTTTTTGCGTACAGTAAAACAATTCAGTATTATTCAGAATTATTCATTGGTCCTTCGTAGCCACATGTAAGTGCAAGCATTATGGATATTTAAAGATGAACTCTCCATTTGAACTGTACCGTGTTTCCAAAGACTGTAACATCAGAAGTGTAAAATGTGAAGTACTTTTACTCCTACATGTTATTAAATATCCTCAAGATTTCTTTCAATCTCATTTTAGAAAGTTTCTGTACAAAATAAAAGCTCAAGATTCAACGATTAAAATACGATTAATTCATATTTTCACTTCGTCCGCCATTACGTCTCTTATTGAACATCGCCATAAGGTCGAGTTTTATAATCCTATTTATAATGAACTTTAACTCTAGGCCTATGACAGCTCTCTAAGTAATTACCCAAATAGCCTACTATACAGTTGATATATTTGTTTATGGTTTTAAACTCTACAGATTTTCTTCAGTAGTCCTATATTATTTTACTCTCAAAATGAAGTACCAAACCTTTGTTCGTACAATTAGTGTAATCAAAGCCCGCCTAAACAATATTTTGTCAATTGCAACCACTTTCTCTTTGGAATCCCCCCTTGATACAGACTATCCAAAGGTCTTAGCCTACCAAACAGAAGTTAAAACAAAGCAAGCCGAATTTGACAAAACTCTAACTAAACTTTTAGATGTTTCTGACCCACCTGAAGACTATGATGAAGACAATATCATTGAACGTCATGATGAAATAAATGAACTTTTTGTAACCATTGACAGTAAAATAAACACTTATCTTTCCAAATTTAAATCCAATGACGATTCACACTCAGTAAATTCTCAAGATAGTACCGGCAAGCAAGAAACCTCCAATACATCCATTGTAAGATTACCTAAAATAGATCTTAAACACTTTAATGGAGACCCTCACACATGGATGGCTTTCATTAACCTCTTTGATGCCACAATTCACTCAAACTCATCCCTCTCCTCTGTTGCTAAGTTCCAATACTTGCTTGGCACTTTGTCAGGCGAAGCACTCATCTTAATTAAGTCTCTACCAATCTCTGAAGCTAACTATGCCATAGCCTATAACATATTAAAAGAACGTTACCACTCAGTGAGCAGGCTCTCTACTCTACATATGAACAAGCTCATTGACCTGCCCTGTATTAGTTTTTCCTCTGACAAAGGCTTAAGACAATTCCTCAATTCTTTTAATGAAAACTCTCAAGCTCTGAAAGCTCTCGAATGTGATGTTGTTGAAAATAATCCTCTCTTAGCTTCTATGATTTTAAGAAAATTTGATACAGAGCTCTTAAATAAGTTTGAATCCTGGAGAAAAGACTCACAAGCTCTCCCCTCAGATAATGAAATCATAAAATTTCTCTCTGAAAAATGTGCTCATGCTGAAGATGCATCTCTGCATTCTTCTAGCAACAAATGGAATAAGTTAAACTCTTCTCTTGAAAGCTCTATTACACCCACAAAAGAAAAATCTTTTTCTCAACCTGTCTCACTACTTTGTATATCTCAACGCTCTCAAGATTTTCCTTGTTTTGCTTGTTCAAAAACTGGACATAAGGTGTACTCTTGCCCTTTGTTCAAGAAGAAGTCTCCTCAAGAACGGTACCAAGTTGTTAAATCAAAACACAGATGCTTTTCTTGCCTTAGCAACCACAAGATTAGTAAATGCAAATCTAAGAACTCTTGCTTTAAATGTAATAAAAAACATCACACCCTCTTACATTTTGAACCTCAAATGAACTCCACCTCAAAGATGAAAATTATGCAAACCTCTCATTCATCCCATCTTCAAAGTAAACCTAATGCATTTTCAGGAGAATCTGCCAGCTTTCGCGAACCTCACGAAACCTCTACTGTGCTTGAGCCCATAACTATGTTAACCACTTCCAAAATTAATCTTCGTTCACATATACAACAAACCCAGCATAAAGAAACTCCTCCCCCATACTCTACACAACTAAAGAAGAGCTCTTGCCAGAAAAACCACCTTGTTAAGCCAAACATAAAGACACTTCAAGACAACCAATCAAATGTTCACCTTCCCATAAGATTGATTCAACAAAACTCTTTGTACAAGAGAGAAGATCGAAGATGTTGTTTTTACGGCACTTTTAATAAAAACGACTCTTAAAGTGGCCTATAGTAAATTTTAGGTGAAAAAAACCCTTTCACCTCTGCAGTGACTCTTTTTACCTCTTAAAGTGAATCTAGACTTATGTGAAGAAGTGACTTTTATTTTTGTGTTTACCCTCAATGTCTCGTTTAAATAGTTCAATGTTATAATACTTTTTCTTTTAATTTTTCAATGAAGACATTTCTCAATTTTAATGAACTTAATTTGTTGAACCGGTTGGTTCAAGGGGGCCGGCATGTTCGGTATACTTACACTTATTTAACTTTCTTAAATAACAGACACTTTTAATTGTTTTTAATAATATTCAAAAGTTTATTATCACGTTACATGTCGCCAATTTACTGCCCCTATGAATAACTGATTTATGTGAAACTCAACATTGTTAGCCCAGCTGTTCACAAGTCGAAGAAGGAAGAAGTTCAGTCCACGCTCTAGGCTAGAAAAAGAAGCTCTCTCTCTCTTAATGTTGTAAAATAGAATGAATTTATGTGTAAAAGTTGAGTGTAATTAAAGTCATGTTTTGTATTCTCCCAAATTTCAATCCTCATTTTTTGCGTACAGTAAAACAATTCAGTATTATTCAGAATTATTCAGTTCTGAAATATTGTGTTCAGCAGGTCCACAACTTGACTAAAGAGTCTAGTTATTACAATCAGGTTAAAAGTTACTGCTCTGTTTAGTAACATCAGTCTACTACAGTGTAACTTAACAGAGCAGGATCATGATATGTAAGAACGTAACTAATTAACAGTTTATCAATCCAACGTATATAGTTTTACCATTTATAGCAAGCAGTATTTTAGTTACCTAATGAGTTTTTACAAAAAAAAATTCAACTTAAAAATAATGAGAATCACCAATCATCATGTGGATATGAAAGTATAATTTTAGTTAGTTATGTTGCAGCAAATAAAATATGGTCAACATTTGTGTTTACTTTCTAATCCCTTCATCTCACTAAGCCACCACAATTAACCCCCACTCCACAATGACAAAAATCCCACATAGAATTTTTTAAGTGGCTCCTAATCACAATATGACTAAAAATGTATAGAGCACTGTATATCAAGAGTAGCTTGTTGACAGAGGGAGTTTTAGGGACCTTAAACTTCAGGTAGATTTTTTTGGCATTTAATTGAAATCAAACATAAAAATACATGGATTTCATATATGCGTAAAAGTTTTATTGGTTGTTTTAAAAATTAGAACTTTCAATTACTCATAAATTCATCTGATCACATCTTCAGGTACTTTTTTATTTAAAGAGCACTGCAAGTAGAACGCAGACATTCGAGGCAAACTGTTTTATTATCAGGACTGAGCAACACAGTTTGCTACATTAAAGTGGCACCACGAGAATCCAACCTTTACTTAACTGAACATCAGTTTATCCAAATAGGAATAATCGTAAATCAATTCCAACTTACATTCCCCTTGTAGGGCAGGCCAGGTTTGAAGTATTGCGAGCACTGGAAGGCAAGCTGGAACGGCTGGTTGTACACTGGGCTGATGGATGACGCAGAGTGTGACACGCCCGTGCCTCGCTCCCTGACGGAGGCGGTCAGCCGGATTGCGGACGGGCGGACAAGAGGGTCGGACAAGCCGAGCTCTCCACCCGTCACGGACACCACCGCACAGCCGTTGTGGTTGTCCAGCTGCGAACATAGCAAATGTGAGCTTTCTTACTCATAATATTAGTTTACGCAACGATTGTATAATGAAGGCCTTTTAGCCATTGGCTAGCCAATACCTCACAAGTGGCTTAAATGCTGGATACAATCGTTGCATACACTACTTTATCTACATCCAATTTAAATTTGGTAAGTTACTGTAGTAAACATGTCGATATTTATATTTCATTGACAGCCACCCAACAAAAACGTAGCTACACAGATGTTGCTCGACCAAATTGTCGTTCTCACTTACATGATCAAACCCTTTAGACGCATAAAGCAACTAAAAAGTAAGTTAATGGAACAATCAGCTGATGTGCGCATTGTATAATTTTCATTACAACAATACTTTTGTCAAGTGCCGAGCTCTCATTGGTCTAGAACCTGAATTTTCTAGCAACAGGTTGAATTTCGTTTAATAATGTACCTCTTTATGATGTTACTTGTAATATCTTAAATGGTGCTTATTGGCAGTAAATATAAAAAAAAAACATTACTTATAGTAGAAAAAATTTGCGTAGATAGGGAGCAGATAATTTCGGGGAGCCCTGCACAGTAGGTTTGCACTGGGCCACACACAAACTAAAGCCGGCCCTGGGCCACCTAACGATGTAAAGCTTGGCATTATTGAGTGATAAAACCATATTACCTTGACTGCATTGTTTATATTAGGCTGGTCAGCAGCTCTGGAGCCTTGCAGCTTTATTTCAACACGTACATCTCCTTGAACAAGTTCCCCATAGCTGTACCTGAAGGGAAGTTAATAACAAAGCTAAAGCAGGTTTTGATTTTCTTTAATTTAATTAACAAAGTTAAGACATGAATTAATACATTTATGGTGGCTAATCAAATACTAAGCCAATTTAAATGATATACAGAGCAGTAAGAGTTCATTTTGTAATTTTAGGCATTAAGTTTACAACCATAAGGTTCTGAAAAGTGCTGGGGTTTCCAAAAAGGCAAAAGGCGAGCACATGTGAACAGAATTCATAAAAAAAAGAAATGTCAACTCAAAAGTGCTAGGGAACGATATTTCAGATCATATGGGGAATCGAATGAAATCATCAGTGTTTCGAAATAACAAACGAGACAACCGATATTCCCATGTAGATCCGCAGTATTGACAACAGCGGTGAGCTGATATTTTGGATCCTTGAACTTTTCGGATGACAGGGGAGGTACGATATATTGGATCTTAGCACGTTTTGTGATAAAACTGTGACCAGATAAAACCTAATTTATAAATAATAATAAAAACAAATAAAGAGAAATTGCATCTATGAGGTTTTAAATTCACCTTTCTCTTTTCAAAACCAGTTACTATTTATATACCCTATCCTTAAATTTTACATGGCATAAATGGTTTGAAGGCTGAGTCAGTTTCAAATGATATGTAACACTTGTTCATGAGAATGAGTGGAGTTCTTCCGGCAGGTAAGATTTATCCACTGTAGATTTATCTGCCTGATTATTGGCAGGTGAGGTTAGCTGAAGCTATGTTAGATTAAGTTATTTATAACTATAAGTTTTCAACCTAAACTGTAGACAGACTTTTTAAATCTGTCCTAATTAGTATATTTATGCAGATAATAACATAGTTGAGTTAATTGAAAAATTAACCTATCAAAGAAAACTAACTTTGCACATATATTCCATGAAACTGTTGAAGAGTCAGGGAGGATTTCTTTGGGAGGAGTGATGAGAACTTCAAAAGTCGCAGGTACAAATTCTTTGACTGAGAAGATCTTCTCAACCACTTTTGATGAATTATGTTGTACTTTTATTTTCCATTTACCCTGAAAATAAAGATAAATAAACAGACTACAAGTATGATTATCTTATTCTTTTATGGAAAAAGGAAGTGAAGCCTGAGAACCTACTAAGAGAAGTAATATGAATAAGTGAGCCTCAGGCACCCAAGGCAAATATCTCAAATGTCACATCTTTTAAAAGACATTTCAATAAAGTATTAAATTTTAAAATAATAAAAAGTATGCAGTTGATATAAAGAGGAAATAATAAAAAATAATGGACCATAAGCCGCTTAAATAAAAATATTCACTGCTAATAAACCATTTTGTTTTTATAAGTCAAATCAAATCAACATAACAATTTCTACAAAAATAACGCAAATTATCGTGGCCTCTGGCATACTCCACTACTGGATTCAAATTGGTAAACATATGCTACAAAAACTGTCTGCAACGTTGTCATTCTACTCCAATTGTTTGAGCTGTACAAACGGCCACCACAAGATATTCTATGATATTAACCGTGTTATCTGTACTAAATTACTAGCCAAGGGCAATTTAAAGGTCTATAACAAAAAGTATAAGGGATGCTGATGGAAAATTTATCTTACAAGAAGAATATTTCTAGCATAATAGTTTTGTGCAAATTCTGTGGTTAATTTTAAATCAAGAATCTCAGTACTAACCAAGAATGGCTCTTTGTCCAGAGGGAACTGCAGCTGCACTAGTCCATGATCGGCCACCTCTACTTCGGTCCACTGTTCTACACGAATACCATTAGGGGTCTCGATCCAGACTTTGCTGATCTACAACATTGTACAAATGTTCCTAAAGTTACATTATGTAGATTGGATTATTAGTTTAAAATAAAGCTTACTCCGCAATGGCTGAACATTCGTGACCAACTTCTTCGGCGAACACAAAAATTAACAAATATTTCTAACAAACAATTACTGACCATGTGATTTACATAAGATGTTTGCGCCAAAAGGTTGCTTGTAAAGAAAACAACTTATTCAGGACACAAAATTATATATATATATTGCCGGTTCAGAGTCAAAAATTAACAAAAAAAAGATTTTCAGCAAATATAGACAGACAATATTAGTATAGTAAGAATGAAATATGGCAGAATAGATTGAATTAAAAATTAATTAATAATTTTCAATTGCAAAATAAACCTGGGAGCTCCCCTTTGGAAATTAAAGCTAACAAAAATACAAGTTTGGTCAGTTGCAATTCAATAAAATAAATTGTCAACAAGAGATACTTAATTATAACTTAAAAAATATTCAGACTTGATGGCAAAACTTAATTGTATACAATGACTAGTAAAAGAAAAGTTTATAGTTCATGAAAGTCTATGAATGAACAGTAATTTCAGAGCTGAGGCCATTATGCAGTTGCATAATTAAGTGATAGTTCTGCACAAAGTTTTCCTGCATTCACATTGCAGGATAAATCAAGTTTTCCTCCTAGACAAGTTTTCCACATTGTAGTAGACAAGTCAGTAGAGTAGAAAATAATTGGAGAACTCACCATATGATGTCTTCATATTAATTTTATAGTTAATATTTTCCATTAATATATTTCATTATTGTTCAACTTGTAGAGCATTTGAATGATACTTGCTTGTACATACAGTAGGCTAAACTCCAATTTATATTAAATAAAATTGCTTCCAGGATACTGATGACCTTTCAGCTAGTAGAACTTGATGTAACATACACCACTCAACAAATTCTATTAATTAGAATAATTCACTTCCTATGTAGAAACTTTGCAAACTTAATTATAAAATTCACTAAACATGTTTCAAGCTGCAACATCACAGCCCTGTAATCTAGGAGGCATTAGACAGTAGACTGGCAACATTCAACAAAATATCTGCTCGCAGATTGACCTTTGTCCAGTGCAGATAGATAAGGAGACACACACACACAATACCTATTGTTGTAGGTCAGGCCTCAGCTCAGGTGATCTTGACTGTTGACTGAACTGTTCATTGTATTTGAAACTAAAATATTACTCATGAGAATTACCGAACGTTACTTAACCTTTTAAATAAATTAAATTAATACCTTTTAACATTCCATATTCACAATACATTCATAAAATCAGCAAAAGGAAATTTATTTTGAAATTTCTTGTAAAATTATTGTTTGCCCAAACAAACCGCCCACCAAATTTGGTGACAAATTTCAAGATAAATCATGTGGGTCACTGTCAAGAGGTAAGAGGGGAACTATCTGGGTCACAGGTCGTTGATAAGAAGATGATCCCGTTTTGATCGTTACCACTCTAACCAACTTATCCTTCCCAGGATGAACATCTTCGATCTTTGCCAAAGGCCAGTGAAGCACTGGAGCGGTGGGATCCTTCAACAAAACAAGATCTCCCACTGAAAGATTCCTTTTAGGTTTCAGCCATTTAGAACGTCTCTGAAGTGTAGACAAATACTCCTAAGTCCATCTCCTCCAAAAATGTTCTGACATCTTCTTCACCAACTGCCAACGAGTTAAGGTATTTTCCTTGCAGTTAATCAGAGATGGTGAGGGAACAGATAGAAGGTGATTGCCTATTAGAAAATGACCTGGTGAAAGATAATCTGTCTCGTCAGGGCTTGATGAGAGAGGATGCAAAGGTCGAGAGTTCAAAATGGCCTCTGTTTTGGTGAAAAGAGTGCTCAGTTCTTCATAAGTCATAGGACTATTCCCAGCAGTTTTGGTGATGATTTGCTTGGCTGACTTTATATTAGCCTCCCATAAACCCCCAAAGTGAGGCGCATTTGGCGGGTTAAACTTCCACTCGATACCGCGGTCAGTGGCATACCGAAGAATGGAACTCTTGGTATCACTCTTCTTAAACCATGAGATGAGTTGCTTTAATCTGTTAGCCGCTCCAACAAAATTGGTACCACAGTCACTATAGATTTGATTTGGTAAGCCTCTTCGGGAAATAAATCTTGAGAATGAGGCTAAGAAGGCATCAGTGGATAGACTTGTCACTAACTCCAGATGCACGGCCTTAGTCGCCATACAGATGAATAGGCAAAGATATGCTTTTCCAACCGCAGCCTTGCGCCTCAAACTTTCCCTGAGTAGGAATGGCCCTGCGAAATCCACACCGGTCTGCAAGAATGGTTGTCCAGCCTGAAAACGACATTTAGGCAGATCGCTCATGTATTGATTACCAATCTTAGTTTTTGCCTTGGCTCTGTAGCAAATAATACAAAGAAAAACTCTCTTACGTACTAAGCACCTTAGTCCTGGTACCCAGTACTTAAGTTGAATTAAGGCCTGTAACAGGTGTGGGCCAGGATGAAGATAAATCTTGTGATAAAAGTCTACTAGAATATTTGTGAAGTGGCACTTGTTGGGTAACAAAATAGGATGTTTTTGGGAGAACGGTAGCGCAGAATTACTCAGTCTGCCGCCCACCCTGAGGATTCCCTGATCATCAAAGAATGGGCTCAGGTTCTTTAATCTTGCTAAAACAGCTTTCCTTTTGTCTGGGGATTCTCCAATGCTAAAGTGATGCTTCTGGAGAAGTTTGGCATTCAAAGAAAAGGCTTGTTGGGTTTCAGCAGTAGTTAAAGGTCCACCCTTTCTATCATTCTTGCGGGATCTCGCATTATTTATCCAACGAAGACACCATGCAATCACATTAATAAACCTTGGAAGAGAAGAGAACCTTTTCATATGCTCAAGAATGTAGGTTTGTTCTTCTGAAGCCAGGAGAATTTTCGAGTCATCTCTTGAGTTTTGCTTAATTTCAGGTAAATTAGTAGATAAAACATCACTTGGAGGCCATTCTTCCACAGATTTCGCCAACCAAGATGGACCCTCCCACCAAAGAGTTTCATGAAGTAGTTGTTGAGGGAGTATTCCTCGAGAACTGCAATCACTAGGATTTTCCTCAGAGCGAACATGATGCCACGAAGAGACCGTAGTTTTCTCTAAAATTTCAGTAACCCTATTGGCCACAAATGTCTTGAGCTTGTAAGATGGCGTATTGAGCCATCCGAGAACTACAGAAGAATCTGTGAAAAACTGGGGAGGTTGCTGAATGACTCCTTTGTCATTTAAAGATGTCACAAAATTCTTAAGTGACACAAACAATCTTGAGAGCAGTAGTGCACCGCACAGTTCCAATCTTGGTATGGAGATAGTCTTGACAGGAGCTAGCTTAGTTTTAGAAATAAGAATCCTTGTGGTAGTTTCTTGTGAAATTGTTCGCATGTAGATTGTTGCACTGTAAGCTTTGGCAGAAGCATCACAGAAGCCTACTAACTGATATGTGAAGGTATCAGTATGACAAACAAATCTTGTAATGTTGAGATTAGCCAAACTTGGCAATTGAAGAACAAATTCCTGCCAATCACCTTTAATATGGTTCGGAATGTCCTCATCCCAACCAACATTAGCCTTCCAAAGTTCCTGAAGAATAATTTTAGCCTTTACTATGACAGGTGAGATAAAGCCTAGTGGGTCATAAAGCTTGGCTATAGTAGACAAGATGGCTCGTTTGCTGTGAGTGATAGAGACAGGATTTATTTTGTATGAAAAGCAATCATTTTCAGGTTTCCATACCAATCCCAGGATTTTTATCCCTGATTCACTATCATGCATATTTATTGGTTGAGAATTCGTATCGTCAGAGACTGCCTTCATCAAATCCAGATGATTGCTAGCCCATTTACTAAGAGAGAAGCCTCCACGCTTCATTAAGCCAATGACTTGAGTTTGCAGGGTTAAAGCGTCATCCAGAGAGGACGCTCCGGTTACCAAGTCGTCAACATACATGTCACGGCAAATCACTGATGCTGCTTGAGGAAAATCGGCTCCTTCATCTTCTTTCAGCTGACGTATAACGCGTAATGCCAAGAATGGTGAGCATGACATTCCATATGTCAAAGTGTTGAGTTCAAACTTCTGAACACAATCTTCAGGGTCAAATCTCCAGAGTATGTGCTGATAGGCTCTATCTTGTTCGTTCAGCAAAATGTTTCGATACATTTTTACCACATCACAGACAAAGACTATAACGTGTGTTCTGAAGCCTAGAAGAATGTCCTTTATGTCCGTCTGCAATTTAGGACCAGTCAACAGGTGATCATTTAGAGATCCTTTAGATGTACTTGAAGATGCGTCGAAGACAACTCTAAGTTTTATCGTTGATCTATCTTCTTTAGTTACAGAATGATGTGGAATTATATAACTTGATGAAGATGACGTCCTCGTCATATGGCCTAAGTCAATATACTCTTGCATGAAATCACAATACTGAGTCTTCAAACCAGTATTTTTCATCAATTTAGTTTCCAGATTCTGAAGTCTCTTCTTAGCAGAGGGATATGTATCCCCTAAAATGGGCCTTTTTCCTTTAAAAGGCAGGCATACAACATAGCGGCCATTTTCTTTACGATGATGATTTTCCTGAAAATGCCTTTCACATTTTTCATCCTCAGGGTTGATGATAGGTTTCTTGAAATTGACCTCTTCTAACTCCCAAAAGCGATGAAGTTCATCCTGCAAGTCAGGAACGCTGCTGCTGCAATGCAATGATGAGGAAGTAATTGGTGACTCACTATCTACCAACATTCTACCAATTACAATATGTCCAAATACAGTAGGGAAGAGCTTGGGCCAATCTTCTTTGATAGTGATCGGGCATCCCGTTATGATATCAGCAAATAGGTCAGAACCCAACAGAAAATCAACAGGATTTGATTTCCAAAACATTGGGTCTGCTAAAGTGAACTGAGAATAGTGCTTCCAAATATTTTCCGGCAAGGAAACCATAGGTAAGTCTGTTGTGATTTTACTAACGACAATAGCTTCAGTTGTTAACATAACTTGAGTTGGATCGGCATTCGTTAATGTACAAGTAACTTTGCCTTTAGCTCCTTCAAGCATGGTACCATCCAATTCCAGATATCTTTCGAGAACAACGGGAAACCTGAAGCCCCAGTTTATTTAGGCAGCGTTGAGTAATGAACGAGGACTGGCTCCCACTATCAATGACAATTCTCACACATTGATTGTATCCTCTGGCATCTTTAATGTGTGCTACAGCTGTGCCTAACATGACTTGGGTATTAGCATTAACACTACTCAGTGCTTGAGAAGTATCCTTGGGAGTGGTCTCCTTACTCGGCTCAGCATTAATCTTCATGGTTGACTGCTTTGAAGAAGAATCCAAGTGAAGCAAAGAATGATGCCTTAAATCACAAAACCTGCAATGCCACTTCGAAGAACAATTTTTTGTGACATGGGATGACGAAAGACAATTGCGACACCCAGACCATGACTTTAGCCACTGAAAACGCTCCGACGCTGTTGCTTTAGTGAACTTTAAACAATCAAGCAATTTATGTGACTGTCCACAAACAGGGCAGCTTTGAGGCTTATGACGCTTGATTAGGTTTGAACTGTTTACTTGCTTCCTCATCAAAACGCTTGGGTTTTGTTACTATACCCTTACTGGAAAACAAACTACTCCTCTGATTTGACGATCTATTCTTCTTTGCATTAGAGTCGCTAGAGGAACTTAAGTGGTGACTAGTTGATGCATTATCAGAAAGCTCAAGAACTAAACACCTTCCTCTAACAAACTCTGACAACTTGTCGAAAGAAGGAAATGTAGTCTTCTGATTTTCAATCTCAAATTGTTCTCTTGTATGAGGATCTAAGCGCTGGATGGCTAAATGATAAAGAATGAAATCTGATTCATTTGAAATTTTCATAAGCTTAAAGGCAGAAATATTTTCTGATATTTTACTCAAGAACAATTTCAATGACTGAACGGAAGGTTTCCCTTGCAGAGGCTTGAAATTGACTAATTCATTCAAGTAGGAGGATGCTAGGATTCTTTTGTTATCATATGCTTCGACTAAAGCCTTCCAAGCAACATTGTAATTATCTCCTGTAAGGGGAAGCTTATTCACAATAGCTAGAGGTGAACCTGACAGTGAGATTATAAGATAGTGAAATTTTCTTATTGGCGAAATAGAGGGGTCATCATGTATGAGTGATACAAAAATATCTCTAAATTTGGGCCACAGAACTAATTCCCCATTGAATGTAGGAAGATTCATCTTTGGTAAGTGATTTGAAGTACTGGATTCATTCAATGAAACATTTCTACTAAGGTTAGCTTCATCAGATGTAGTCTTCTGGA